>JACDOX010000221.1:653411-668220 GCA_014549065.1 Cardinalis cardinalis | reverse complement strand
GATCCCATTTCCCATGGGCTCAGTCCCTCAGCAGCTGCCCCAGTGTGGATCCCATTTCCCATGGGCTCAGTCCCTCAGCAGCTGCCCCAGTGAGGTCCCTCCCATGGGGTCCTTGCAGCAAACCTGTTCCAGGTGGGCTCCTCTCTCCAGGATCCCCAGGCCCTGGCAGGACCCTGCTCCAGCAGGGGCTCCCATGGGCTCAGAGCCTCCTCAGCCCCCCCTGCTCTGCCCTGGGCTCCTCCTGGCCCTGCAGGGGGATCTCTGCTCCCTGTGCCCTCAGATGTCTCTCCAGGGGTTGCACCCTGGCAYCTTTGAGGAACCTCAGCTGCAGCACCTGGAGCAGCTCCAGCCCCTTCTTCAGCCCTGCCCTTGGTCCCTGCAGTGTTCATTCTCTCAGACATTCYCACTCCCCCCTTCTCCAGCTGCAGTGGGACAATTTGGGGCTTTTTCCCCCCATTTCTCACCTCAGTTACCCCAGAGGTGCTACCACAGTCCCTGCTGGGCTGGGCCCTGGCCAGCACTGGGTCTGTCCTGGAGCCAGCWGGAATTGGCTCCATCAGACACCTGCAGCCTCTCCATCCCCCAGTCTAACCCAAAACACAAGTGAGGGTTAAACTTCAGCCTGGGGAATCAGCAGCAGCAGCAGAGATCCCTCAGAAGGCTCTTGCTTCTCTGAAAGTGCCCTTGATGATGCAGATTGAAGGGAGATCAGTATGGAAAACATGACCTAGATGTTCTTTCTAAGCAGAATACTTATATATACACACATAAATATATATATGATATAATCATCTTGCAAGCCCTGGCAGCTCTTTAAAGGAGCAGCAAAAGCTCTTTTTCTTCAGAAATACCACATCAACAGCCTCAGCACAGTCCCCAGTGATTAAAGCTACACCTACAAGAGAAGCTGGAAGCTTTGCCAGTAAACCTTCCTCCTGCTAATGCTGCTCAAAGACCCTTCATTATCCCACCCAAGGCAGAGCTGAAAAACAGATCCTTTCCAGCATCCCTGCATCTAAAAGGAGAGACTCAGGCAGTGGCAGCAGAATCAAATATACAGAAATATTTTACCCTTTGCAGTGATTTGCAGATGCCCCTGARACCCCCATTCCATGTACAGAGACTCTGTGCTTCCCATGTGTGGCCATTTGATTGCTCACTCAGAATTTTTCCAGAAAGCTGTTTTGCATTAGGAGTATGTTTTAATATGAAATCTAGTAGCTGGATAATTGATAAATTATGGCCATGAATAGCTTAAATATAATTAGTTATTATGAGGTAGAGAATTGTCATTTTTATAAGGAGGACTATCAGGTTATTATTGTAGGATTTGAATAACCATTTATTAAACATTAACATAATTAAAATTAACCCTTTTTGGGTCATTGCTTGTATCTGTCAAAATTTATTTTGTTCTCTGGTAGACTTGTAGTCCAAATTAATGTTGAGACCTTGTAGTTGTTGATCATAAATGGTCTCCTAAGCCAAGATGGAACTGAATAAACAGCAAGGCAGCTCACAGGTTTGTACTGGTCACTGCTGTGATCCAGCTCAGGGAGCCACTGTAGTGAAATTAAAAATATGAGGCTTAAATGGGTTTGAGTCAGAGGTAGGTGTTGCCCTGGCCATTTGCACAAGGATGGGTAACAGGCTCTAATGTGCCTCCAGGTTCCCACTGCACTACTGAGATTCTCCACAATAAAGAGATAAAAAGTAAAATGGGAATGTGAGAATTAAATCCAGTAAATGATGTTTTATTCACTGAATTGCTCCATCTGAGTAACTTGCCCCAACCCTGGTCCAAAGCTTTATTCCAAAACCCAAGTTTTGAGATCCCACTTCTCCCAGCATTTCCTGGTGAGGCACATTTTCTCTAAATGAGCAGCATCACTGACTTGCCAGGGCTGTCCAGGGCACTGCCCAGGCTGCCCAGGGAATGGGCACGGCCCTGAGGCTGCCAGAGCTCCAGGGATGCCCAGGCTGGGATTGTTGGGGTGTCTGGGCAGGGCCAGGGCTGGACTGGGTGATCCCTGGGGGTCCCTTTTCTCTCAGAATATTGTGATTTCAACTGGTAGCTGTAACTGGGAAGCTTCAGGCCTGAAGTCCTTAATCTCAGTCATCTCAAGAGGTGCTCCAGTCAGACTGCAGAGTAGTTTCTGTGTGGCCCCTSAGTGGCTGCCAGTCCTGGGCAGTGAGAGCTCTGTGCTGGGTGCAGTCCTGAGCCCATTGAGGGGCTCCTTGTGAGCCCAGCCCTGATTCCTCCTCCATCCACACTGAACCACCACGGGCAGCTCAGTGGCTCAGCTGAGCTCAGGGCTTTTCTCTTTGGTTTTTTTATTTAATGTATATGCATATATATCATTTCAAAGTGACCTACTCAGTTTTTACTTTATGCAGTTTAGGTACAGGAAGAAAAGTATCCATCTGTGGAGTTTCCCTGTGCAAAAAGCCCAAAATTCGGTTGGAAAGGAGGTTTCTTCCCCCAGTCAGGTGAGTGTGAGTGCTCAGAGCTGTGCCATGTGCACCTTGCTCTCCAGGGGCTTTTTCCTGCCTTCACCCACCCTTCCCCTCTCCAGAGGATGCAGTGTCAGAGGTGGAGATGGCCAGAATTGTGCCTGAGAATCCTTGGTGCTGCCCTGTGTCTGAGCACCAGAGCAGGTAAAACAGACACCCTCTGTGAGCTGTGCTGCTGGAGCTGCTGGGATTTGCCCTGGGGGGTTGTGAACAGCATCTCCAAACCCTGTGACATTTCAGGGTGATTTCTGGAAATGGGGGGACGTTTCCTAGGGAGAGCAAAGCAGTTTGGAAAGCTGCTGGTGGGATGTGTTCAGCCTCTCCCAGGATCTGGGGGTTTTGTGCCTTTTTATTTCCTATCACCTCTGTGGGTCATAATAACCTTTTTTTTTCTTTTTTTTTCCCCAGAACTGTCTCCACTGTACCTCAAGAACTTCCTGTAGGAAATTTTTAGACTGCTGGTGGCAGCCCCATAGAATGAGTCAGCTCTGTGCTGCTTTCAGTCTGGTGAATGAAAGGATTCTGGAGGCATAATTTCCTTATTACTGCAGCCTGGGTTTGACAAAATTGTAGAATTCACTGCTTTCTCATAGATATGTCTGTCTAATTGACAGAAAGAAAACACCAAAGCCTTGTGTGAATCAGAATTCCAGAATCATTAAGGACGGAGAAAAAACTCCAGATCAGCAAGTCCAACCTGTGAGTGACCCAGCCCAGAGCTCTGAGTGTCACCTCCAGCCCTTCCTTGGGCACTCCAAACCTCCCTGGGCAGCCCCTGGCAGTGCTGAGCCCCCTTTCCATGGGGAAATTCCTGCTGATGCCCCCCCTGAGGCTCCCCTGGCCCAGCCTGAGGCCGTTCCCTCTGCTCCTGTCCCTGTTCCCTGGAGCACAGCCCGACCCCCCCGGCTGTCCCCTCCTGKCAGGAGCTGTGCAGAGCCACAAGGGCCCCCTGAGCCTCCTTTGCTCCAGGCTGAGCCCCTGCCCAGCTCCCTCAGCTGCTCCTGGGGCTCCAGCCCCTTCCCAGCTCCATTGCCTTCTCTCAGCCCTGAATGTGCTGATCAGAGGCACCACTGTGCTGATAATTTATTGTGTGCCTCAGCTTTTGCCAAAGCAGGAACACAAGAGCAGCAACACTCTGGTTAATTATTCTGATACCTCCCTTCCTTGAGAGGCTCTGAGATGAGTGTATCTTTTAAAGGAAAAAAACTGTCTTGTGTCCTGTAGGTTATTTCCCAGAGAAATACCAAAAATACCTTTCTGCTGAGAATTGGCCTTTCTGCAGTAATTTCTCTGTATAAAATGCAAATCCACTGTGCAGGCCCCAAATAGACACACACTGGAATGGCCTCACTGCTGGTGCACAGTCCTGGCTGTGCTGCTGGGATTCTTCAGCCATTTCCAGCCCCAGCACTCAGCCACATGCCTGAAACTCCTCACCTTAGTGCTGCTCATGTCTTCCCTTTCTTTGAGGCTTTGAAGAGCTTAAAGATCACCTCTCTCAAAGTACTTGACAAAACTATCTCTGCTCTGTGAGAAGGTAACTCCTGCACTCTTCATCTGAAGCCTTTTTCTATCTGCCTGATCTTGTCATGTCTTTTTATTTTTCCCAGAAAATTCACCTTTGTCCTATTTTTTGTTCCATGACCAGCATCCCACTCATTTCTGGCCTTCTCAGCCAGGAGGCAGCTCTGGGTGCTGTGTCCAGCTCTGGCTCCTCAGCACAGCAGGGACAGGAGCTCAGCAGCGGGGCCAGCTCAGGCTGTGAGGATGAGGAGGGCCTGGAGCATCTCTGTGCCCAGGAAAGGCTGAGGGAGCTGGGGCTGCTCAGGCTGGAGAGGAGCCCCAGCTGAGAGGGGCCCTCAGCCCTGGGTGTCCCTGTGTGCAGGGAGGGGCAGAGCAGGGCCCGGGCTCTGCTCCAGGCCCAGCAGTGGCAGCAGAGCCACGGGCAGGGCCTGAGCCCAGCGCTGCCCCTGCCCAGGAGGCACAACTTCCGCCCTGGGCAGGGCCCAGCCCTGAGCAGGCTGCCCAGGGAGGGGCTGGAGTCTCCCTCAGCGGGGATACTGCAGAGCCCTGTGCACACAGTGCTGTGCCCTGTGCTCTGGGATGGCCCTGCCTGAGCAGGGAGGTGCCACCGGGGACCCGCTGGGCCCCTGCCAGCCCGGCCCAGCCTGGGGTTCTGTGATCCAYTGACAAGACAGAAGACAAGACCAGGTGTTATAAAGACCAGGGTAAGAAACAAGGTGTTGAACACATTTAGGCTTTGGCTTTCCATGTGACAATCTCAAACTCTGTTTTCCCACTGCATTCCCCAAATACTTCCTCCCTGTCCCACCACCCTTGGTCATCCTGGCCATCCCTGTCTCAAAGCCCTTCAGAACTCACCAGGACATTTAGGATTAATGGCTGAGCTTTAGTGTTTCCATCCAGCAAATGAATATTGCTCATCTGAACGTTATGGTCAGAGCTGATGGCTCTAAAGCTCCTTAAAGATATGATGCTGTAAAAATTGTAAAGTCTATTGATAGTTTATTATTTTTTATCTGTAATATTTACAGCCTTTCACTTCCTTCTTGCATAACATAGCAAATGTTGTTCTCCTTCCTGAAAATGTGTGGTAAATCAACTGATCCACTGTTGTTTTCAAGTGTTCTTACTTAGTTTTCATGCACATGTTTTGGAATCTATGTAAAATATGCCTTAAATAGCCGAATAAAATAAATGCCAGGGCTCTTAGAGCTTTTTCCACCTGCTTTCAATGCAGAGCTGCCAAACAATTTCAGTGGTTTATAGCCTGTTGCCCAAAATCAAATTCTGTGTTACTTTTGGTTTAAGGGCTAATAGCTTTTTGAAATATATTAGTGTTTTCTTGTGACAGATCCAAGATTAGCTTTTATCCATTGTTCCAAGAGGTATTCCATAATCCTGTGGCACAGTCAACTTTATGAGGAATTTTACAACCTTTCATGAGCGCTTTGTGTTTTAAAATGCTAAAAAAGCAGTTAAGGAGAGAGGAAAACAAAGCACTGCAGTGTGTCCCTCTGATGTTCCATTGGCCTTTGAAGTGCTGGGGAGTGAGGAGGGATGACTGCAGGAGTGACTGCAGGAGGAATCACTTTGCCCAGACAGGCTGAGGAGCCAGCCAGCCAAAGTTTTTGAGTGCTGCAGAGCTGCTTTACTGGAGGAGTGTTTGCCTTGAGACAATGAACAGCCAGAGAGGGGGAGCCCAAGTCACTGCCAGACCTTGAGCACGTCCTTGGGAGCAGCAGCACTGAACAATGGCATCCATTGGAGTGATGTCWGTCAGTCCTGATTTTTTCATGTGATGAGATCAAAACCAGAATGGGCAGCAGATTGAGGAGAGGAATTCTGCCCCTGTGCCCCTGTGCCCAGGTGAGACCCCACCTGCAGAGCTGCCCTGGGCCCAGCACAGGCAGGAGCTGGAGCTGCTGGAGGAGCCCAGAGGAGGCTCCAGGATGAGCAGAGGGATGGAGCAGCTCTGCTGGGAGGAAAGGCTGGCACAGCTGGGAATGCTCACCTGGACAGGAGAAGCTTTGGGGTCACCTCAGTGTGGCCTTGCAGGATCTGAGGGAGCTACAGGAAAGATGGAGAGAGACTTTGGACAGGGGCATGGAGGGACAGGACCCAGGGAATGGCTCCCACTGCCAGAGGGCAGAGCTGGATGGGATGTTGGGAATCAGGAATTGTTCCCTGGGAGGGTGGGCAGGCCCTGGCACAGGGTGCCCAGAGCAGCTGGGGCTGCCCCTGGATCCCTGGCAGTGCCCAAGGCCAGGCTGGACAGGGCTGGGAGCAGCCTGGGACAGTGGGAGGTGTCCCTGCCATGGCAGGGGTGGCACTGGATGGGCTCTGAGGTCCTTTGCAACCCAACCCATTTCTGGGATTCTCTTCTATGATTCTGGGACTTGAGGCAGTGCAAAAGCAGGACTTTGGGAGTGCATCCATTGCTCCCAGGTGGTTCCTGCAGGGCAAGGCAAAGGCAGAGCACTGCTGGGGGAGGGCAGGCTCAGGACACCTCTGCGTTGTGCACTATTGCAAACTGTGGGTACGACCAGGATGAATCTCTCCATAAGACTTTATTCCTCTTTTGCATGGGGAAAAAGGGAAACACCCAAGTGCTGTGATGAGATAGACCAGAGGAGGGAGAATTGGATGGGCTCAGCACAGCTTGTTCTCTTGAAAAGCTACTCTATGAGACCTTCAGCCCTAGATGCAAATGTATATCTTTCCAGGAGAAGTATTTCTGAGGCAGGGTCTAGCACATCATTTTCTCTCCCTGCCTCCTTAAAGATGTCATATCCTTCCCCCACAACAAATGCTATYGTTGGAAAGAAAATGGAAAATCTTTCTGGCCATTCTTCTAAAAATGAAAGCAGCAATCTTCAAAGCTAAGAACAATCCCTTCGAGGTAGCTGAGTAACTGCTCAGGCTATACAAAACCAGCCAATTTGTACTTGTGAGGTACACACAAGTGTACACCTCAAGGCTCAGCTGTTCGATGGGGCTGGAGGTGTTTGTACCTGGCAGTGGCTGGAGTCGTCTGTCCCTGGGACATGGTGGGCTGGGCCTGGTCACTGAATGGTGCTTGAAGCCTGTTTTTGTACTGGGGGAGAAATCACAGCCTGTTCAGGGCACCAGTTTTCATCTGATGGAGGGAGTCACAGGTTTGACTGAGCCTTGGGATCTGCTTTCCTTTGCAGCTCCGCCATCCGGTGCCTGGTGGGAGCGGAGCAGGCTCAGCCTCCCCTGGTTTGTCCTCCCAGCCAAAACTCGGCTTTGTTTTGTCCCTCATCTCCTACTGCAGTTCCACCTAAACATTAAACAAAGGAGGTGACAGGGTTCTCTGTGAATAATTCCCAGCTGAGAATATTTGCAGTAAAAAGGAGATTCCTACCTCAAAATAGCTTCTTCAGGGGGCTTTCCCAGTGGGATTGGCAGTTCTGTGGAGCCCACCTCCCAAACCAACCTCTCACCTGTGGCTGGTGCTGTTTCTGTATCAATGCTGAGCTGAGGAGTTCAGGCTGTTCAAACACTCTGGAATTGCAGCCTTCAGTTGAGTGTCTGCATATTTGACCCATGAGAAGATGGACAAGATGATCAGAGGGGTTGAAGCTCCTCTCTGAGGAAAGGCTGAGAGAGCTKWCAGGGAAGGTGGGCAGAGAGGATTTACAGGGCCCTGGCACAGGGTGCCCAGAGCAGCTGGGGCTGCCCCTGGATCTCTGGCAGTGCCCAAGGCCAGGTTGGATTTGGGGCTTGGAGCACCCTGGGATCATGGAAGGTGTCCCTGCCATGGCAGGGGTGGAACAAGAAGGGCTTTAAGGTCCTCTCCAACCCAAGCCATSCTATGACCCTATGACTTCCCTTAAAACTCAGCTCTGGGCATTCTGCCTGGAGACACCCAATGAATGAACAGCAAATCTGAGATAAAATCCAATTTGGTTTTGTTTTTCCCCCTGTACCTTTCATTGAACTCCACAAGGATACACAGCACCTGTGAGGTTTTACTGAGACAGACACTTGGTGTGTTTTGGGAACTGGGAAGAGTTCATATGCAGATTCCCAAAATAAAACAAAAGGCTGCCTGAGAGGGAGGTTCAGTTGTTTAACTCAGAGTGTAAACACATATATGTCTGTTCCTTGACCTACTTGATTTTCTAAACATTAAGAACTGCTTTGAATTATTGTTTTTGCTGGGATGCAGACCTCTTGAAATTTTTATGAGAAGCATTTTCTAAATTCTCTAGCAAGAATTTATTGATGTCAATAATGATGTTTAATCAGTGTGATGCAGTTCACACTGGCATTTGTCAAGCAGTTGTTGCCATCTGTGGTTCCTCTTTATTGGGAAGTTTAATTTTTTTGGGTTAAAGCAATGTATTATTTGCAGATAGACAGCCCACTATTCAGAACCACAGCAGGATAAACACTGCCCTGGCATGGCTGGGACACAGTTTAAGCACAGTGCAAGAGACATCCCAGTACTACAAAAGAAGAATTACATGAAAAGACATAAGCAGGCAAGGATTTGTGCACAGTGGCTTGTAAAAGTTACAGGTTTTTAAATTTGCTTTCTTTAATACAACACTGTCAGATTGACACAGGGAGGGCTCTCATGGATAAGGAATAAAAGAAGGGGGTCAATTTTGCATTGGCATCTATGGCTGCACCATGGCCAAGCCTTGGATTTGTACCTTTAGTGCAGTGTCCATGACTTTGGACTCTCATCCTGCCCAGCATGGTCCTGCTGGGGGGAGCAGGAGCATGGGCAGAGCCATGGAGGGTTCAGAAAAGGCTTTAAGCCTTGACCCTAAGCTGAGTACTTGGTCTAAGTCAGGGGATAAGTTGTCCCCCTGGAGCAGGAGCTGTAGCATCCAGAAAGTCAGAGCCAGGCTCAAGCAGCAGCCAAGAAGGGATGCTCCATTTCTGGGCTCTCCTCTGAGGTGGGAGAGGCCTGATTGCTACAGGAAGCAAGAGCAGGATTTGGGGAAACAGCTGAGCCCTGAGAGGGCTCCTCCATCCAGGCAAACTGACTTCTGGGCTTTGTCTGGATAGTGAGTTCTGGGCTTCGTCTTGGCTGCAGTGTCACACCTGCACTTGTGMCAGTCATGGGAAAGGCAGTCAGGATGTTAATAGGAACAGGGATGTGCAGTTTGACTTTGGGATCTCAGCATTTCCCTGCTCCCCCCAGGCATGGCCATAGTGCAGTGCTGCTGCAGGGGCAGCAGCTGAGGGTGGCAGCCTGGGTCTGGTGACAAAATGACCCCTTGTCCTGAAAGCTTCTAAAGGCTTCGGTCCTGGCCGGGTCCTTTGTGTCATCTCTTGGTTTCCTTGGGAATTTAAACCCCAGGGAATGGCTCCCACTGCCAGGGATGGATGGGATATTGGGAATCAGGAATTGTTCCCTGGGAGGATTTACAGGGCCCTGGCACAGGGTGCCCAGAGCAGCTGGGGCTGCCCCTGGATCCCTGGCAGTGCCCAAGGCCAGGCTGGACAGGGCTGGGAGCAGCCTGGGACAGTGGGAGGTGTCCCTGCCATGGCAGGGGTGGCACTGGRTGGGCTTTRAGGTCCCTTCCAACCCAAACCATTCTGTGATTCTGTGCTTTTTCCAAAGGTCTTCAGATATCTTTTTGTTTGCTGGYGGAACAAACCAGCAAATGCTGTTCCCTGGCTCAAGGACTATTGGTTGATAATTAGGTGCTGAAATAACTTGGGCCATGTAAGTACTTTCTGTAATAAAAAAGAAATAAGTGAGAGTTTATTTTCTAATGACACAAGGAGCCAATATTTAAAACGGATTTTCTGATTTTTTGATGATTTATCAAAATTTCAATGAATTTGCTCCTCTTGCTCTTCTCCCTTTCCCCGTTTTTCAAGAAATAAGCTGAAGCTTTTCAAACCAGCTCTAATAATAAAATTATTTAAGAATTAGGTTCTGGTCATCAAGATGAATATTGAAGTTCAAAGCAGCAAAACTGAAGAGTAGTTGACTTTACGCTATGATTTTCCTTTTTTGTGTTCCTTAATTTCTGTAGTCAGTCAAGAGCTGAAGCCATTCTAGAAGCTTTATAAATGCTGATCCTGAAAGATATTTATTGATAACCATAGCACAGATCTTTTTAATATCCTTGAGGGAACCATGCAGCAATCTCATATGCTAAAAGCACAATAAGTTTCTTGTTTTTTCACAGCATTTCCCTGATGTATCAGTGATGAGCTGTCCATGCTCACAGGCTGAACTTAAAAATTCATGAAATATGAATGGAGTTATTGTAATGTGCAACTAAATATGTTCCCAACTTTGAAGATAACACAGAGGAAAGTTACTTTTGTGCATTAGCTGTTCCCATAGTGGAGAAAAAAGTTAAGGCTGGGGATAAAGGGTTCACTCCTTGATGTTAAATATGTGCCTGAAGTATATCAGAAATGGCTCAGAGAGAGCAGAGTGAGCCATCAGCTTTAGAATATTGGCTTCTGAAAATAATAAAACATCTTTCTATACAAGTTTTACTCCCTTCACCAGCCCAGGCCCCATAGTGATGTTGGTGACCCTTGCAGGGAGCAGATTCCACATGGAGAAAACTCCAGCGGGAAAACCAGAGAATTGATGGGCAACACAGAGGCTTAAATTCATCTACCTGATGAACATGTGGCTTCCTCAGAGGTGGTTTTCGTGGCAAAGCAACAAAATTGAGGCTGAATAACCGGGAATTCTTGAGAGTCTGACAGAAAAAAGGGAAGATGYAACTCCCAAGCACCACCTGAAAGCAAAGATATAACCCAGTTGTACTCACAGCACTCCAGCCAGAACTCTCAGACTTTGAGGAAATAAAATTGGCTTTAAATTGAACCTTTTCTGCAGGTTTTTGTTTGGCTGTTTGGGGGTTTTTTGTTTGTGGGGTTTTTTTTTTTAATTTTTTTTTTAGATCACTATTTTCATACAGGGATTTGGTTRTGGAAAGGCTCATTTAAGCAATTCAAAGAAATTTAGCTAATAGACCCAAACATTTTTTTCCCCTCTTCCTTTGAGCTGGTGGTACAAGGCTGGAAATGTAACTGGATGCATCCTGGGATCATCTGAGTGAGCACCCAGCTGGTGCTGGGGGAAGGCACCTTTGCCCTGGAGAACYCCCAGCACTGGCAGAAGCTCCAGTGAGTAACAGAAACTATTTTTTCCTGCCTGTTTTACATCTCCCAGATTGTGAAGACAGTCTGCCCCAGATCTGTCATGGTATCATGCTACCATCACACTCTCCTGAAGCAATTGGGGGGTGATAGCTTCTGCAGATCAAGTTATTTTTGTATTTATAATTCTTCTTCTAACTGGCAGCTCGTGTTGGCTGTATTTTAAGGAGCAAAGATTTCAGCTAAAGCATTACTATGTCATTAACCAATCCATTGAATATTCATGATTTAGTGGATTTTTTTCCCCCCACAGAAGGAGAGAAGTAATTATTTTGGCTAGCACTTGAAAAGTGTGTGTGTGTGCTGTTCAYAGAACTCCACTGGAATGGGCAAAAATAGAATTTTTCTATTAGACATGCAAACTGATCTCCTCTGCCCGATACTGATACATATCCTTTAGTTCTTCTTCTCTATTTAGTAACAATGTTTCAAGCTACTTTTTTTTCTTTGTAGGAATGTAATGAAAGTGAGGAAAAAAAAGATAAAAATTCAAGGAAAAAACCTTCAAACTCTCCAGTGAAGRCTGATAGTTGATACAAGGTTGATACTTGGTTGAACCCTGATTTGGAGAGTGGAGTCTTGACAGACCTTTTCAAGCAACCATTTTGTATTTGCTGTTTAAATTTAGTTCAGTGTTCTGGGGGTGCAAAGCTCAAAGGAAACATGGGTGGGGAAGCTGCTCTCAGGCCTTGGAATGCCACAAAGCATAACTTTTCCTGGTCTCCTACAGACATGTCCTGAGCGTGTCCATCTTCAGGGCAGGGTGACAGGAAAGAGCCCCAGGTCATGCCAGGGGAAGTTAAATTAGATATTAGGAAAATTTCCTCACTGGGAGGGCGGTCACGGCCTGGCACAGGCTGCCCATAGCAGGGTGGAGTCACCAGCCCTGGAAGTGTTCCAAAAACATGTGGGTGAGGCACCTGGGGACAGGGGTTAGTACTGAACAGGGTGCTGGGGCTGGGTTGATGAAGGATGACCTTGGAGGTCTTTCCCAACCTTGGTGATTCTGTGATTCTCCGATTCACTGGACTCTTTGATGTTTGTTGCTGTTATCTCAAGCGTTCAGCTCTCCCTTGTCACTGCAGGGGAGGTACAGAGGGATGTGTTTGTGGATAATTCTGCAGCTCTGGTGACACGGGTGGCACTTGGCTCCTTGGCAGTCCCAGAGAGCTGAGCCTTGTTCAGAACRTGCTGAGGGTGGTTCTCAGGACACACTGAAGGGAATGTGATGCTTGGTGTGAACAGAATACTCTGGGATGTGCTTGGTCTCCTCAGGCCAGAAGTGACTGGAGTACAACTGAACAAAACTGAAATAACTTCCCCCAAGTGAAAGAAATGAAGGGAAAGTTGTTGCTGCTGCTGAGAGCAGCACGGCAGAAGAGGCCTGTGKGACACAGAATGCTGTAAACCAGTGCAGAAAGGGGGATCAGCTTTTCTTCAGGCTGGTTCCCTTAGCAGGTCTGCAAAGGGAAGAACTGCCCAGCTGCCCCTGAGGTCAGCAGCAGGGCCAGCTGTCCTGGAGGAGCTGCAGCTGGGCTGGGGACAGTCCCAGGTGATGGGATCATTGTCAGCCAGCACAGCTTCAAAGTCTGCTGCTTGCCTCTCCTCCAAATAAAAGAACAGCAGCAGCAACAGAAACCCAGGGAGCTTTTACAAGTTGATCTTCCCAGACAGGGCAGGGGGCTCTTGGCACATGTGTGTTCTGATTTTTTAGCTCTCACGTTATTTCCCACACAGTTCTTTTCCTCGCATTTTTTGGACATATTTTTTTTCTCCTCGCATTTTTTTGACATCTTTATTTTCTCCTCCCCAGGACCACACATTCATGGGTGCCAGGTGCCCTGCAGCCATCTGTCACCCTAAGGGGACTTCTGGCTTTCTCCCTCCCTGTTTTTTGGGGATTTAATTCTGCTCCTTTCTTGGGGGAAGTTCTGGCAAAAATGCTCTCCTTCTCCTTCAGCAAGGAGCTGCTTCAAATTCTTGCATTCTCTTTTTTAAGATCCTAAGATTATTTTTTTCCCATTGGGATCATCTGTAACAGCCATGTGCCAAAAGCCTTTAAATCCAGCTTTTTCCAAACTGGTTTATAATTAAAATAGATCTTGCTGCTTCTGTGTAATACACCAGGCTGACTTCAGTGGGAGCAGTGGTAATGAGGACAACGGGAATGGTTCTTTATCCCAGACTGCTTCAGAATAAGCAGCAGGTATTTTTCTGTTTGCACAAATATTTCTGCTCCTGACAGTTAAAGCCATGTGGTTTCCCTTTTTGGTAAACTACTCTGCCAAGCTGGGGTGGTGTTTGTTTATTTGTTTAATAAAAAGTGTTTTTATTTATAGAGAAGAAAAATCTCAGTTGTCAGCTTTGGAAACAAACCTTCTGTTTATTGTGTGCCAAACACCCCTATAGAACCCCCAAACCAGCTTCCCCTCAGCGCCTGCCAAAAGCTGGTTTTCAGCAATTTGTGAGGTATTTCTAGCTCTATGTCATGCAAATCGTTCACATTTTCACCCTCTTATAATGAACCTGAGTAAGGATGATGAACTGACCATGAACTGACCACAGTATTTTAGGGTCTGACTATGAGTTATGTGCCTGTCTCTGCTCCAAGTTTGTAGCGGGATCCTGGGTCTGAACATACAAGCCATAAAAGATCTCATGTGCAGATAGGACTGAATTAAAACTCCAAATCCTCCAAGGCAATTTTAGGTTTGTTTCCATAGCATTGATTTTTTGTTGGTGTTTTGGTGGGTTTTTTTTTCCTTTTTTAATTATGGCTTGAAGAGGAGAGGGGTTATTCTTACCTTTTGAAAAGTTGCCTTGTAGAATATGATACAATGGCTCAAGGTTGTTTGAATTTCTAATGCCTGTTGGTGCCATCTTTCTGAAAAGCAGGGTTAACTGGCACACGGATAAAGCTCGGAAAACAGGGTCACTGGGGTTGTTCAGTAGTGGCTGTGTCCTGTGAGAAGATTCAGCATTGTAGCATTAAAACGTTGGATATGAAGTGTAGTTTATGATGTTTATCACTTTACCTCATGTCAGGGTTTGAGGTGCAGGCGATCCTTGCTAACGACAGCCGTGACAGCTCTGAAGTCATTCCCTCGCTCCGGCACGGAGGAGCCTGGGGAAGCAGGATGCTTCCTTTGTCATTCCGTGCCGGGACAGGGAAAGCCAGCGTTCCGAGGGAGACGACAAAGCTTCCATCCGGGAAAGAGGGGAACAGAGTCCAGGAGAGGGCCACGCACCGCCCTGGGGGCTCAAACTTTCTGTGGCACCGAGCAGCCCGAGCGCACTACCGCGACCGGCCCCATCTCCGCCCGCTCCAGCCCCGCGCTCCCCATCCCCTCACGGCCCCGGCACCGAGCGCTCCCCATCCCCTCACGGCCCCGGCACCCAGCGCTCCTTATCCCCGCACAGGGCCGACACCCAGCGCTCCCCATCCCCTCACGGCCCTGGCAGCCCGCACCCCGCATCTCCCTCACGGCCCGGGCGCCCCGACACTCCGCGCTCCCCATCCCCGCCCGGCCCCGCTGTCCGCTCGGCCCCTCCGCAGCCCCCGGGCCCCGCGCCGCGCTCGGGCCGCCATGCCGGGCTG
>JACDOX010000221.1:638698-652786 GCA_014549065.1 Cardinalis cardinalis | reverse complement strand
CCGCGGTCGTGCGGCCAGCCCAGCGCAGGCGGCCGGGGCGCGCTCCCCGCGATGTGCGCGCAGCGGCGGGCGGCCGCCGGCCCGCTCCCATAGCCCTGCCGGCAGCGCGGCGGCTGGCGGGGCCCCTCGGGAAGTTTGATGGCTTCTTTGAGGAGAGTCAAAGTCCTGCTGGTGTTAAACCTTATCGCCGTGGCTGGCTTCGTCCTCTTCCTGGCCAAGTGCAGACCCATCACGACCAAGAGCGGCGACTCCTACCATGACATCCATCCCAGGGCAGAAGTGGCCAACTTGACAGCCCACGGCATCAGCTCCATCCAGGATGCAGTGCTGAAGAGGCTCTCGCTCCTAGAAGACATAGTCTACAGGCAGCTGAATGGTAGGAACAGCTCTCCTTCTCTTTAATGCCTTCGGGGTAGGGTCGGTGAGGGTGAATGGAGGCTCGGAGCAGGTGCCCGCCTTGCCTGAAGTTTGCATGACGGAGCCCTGCTCTCCCCTCTGTTGTTGTGCAAACGGAGTCTCAACAGACTGAATCGATTTAGCATCTGATTTCCAAGTTTAGTATGTGTCTAAAGCTCGGGGTACCTTGCACAGGATGGAAGGAAATAGTAATAACAGAATGCTGCCTTTCAGATTTATAGCGGCGGTCAGTAAATGACAGCGGCACGATTTCTGCATCAAACGAGCCGGGTGTGCGGCGGGTGAGCACGGGCTGGAGCAGCGCAGGGTGTATTGATCGAGGGAATGGCTTTTACTCCCGCAGAGCTGGGCTCGGAAAAGGAGTTTTCAAATGGCTCAAGTGTGTTGCATCATTTGAGTGCAGAAGGTCAGAAAGCAAAAGACACTTTCTCTAAGAAGTTGAGCAAACTATCCAGTATTTCCTATGGCTCAGCACTGACAATTGCTAATTAAAATCTCAAGTAATGCTTCTCTTTATAGCACAGAAAAGGGATTTCTATTAAAATCTCACCAGGTTCAGTAGTTCAGAGCCGTAGAAAGGGAGTTTTAAAGATGCTGTGCAGGATAGAGAAACACATTGTAAAGATGTAAGAAATCTAGGTGAGGTATCTAATTAAAACACTCACTGTGGAAGCTGATTTTTTTAAAGTTGTTCCCCACAGATTCACAACTGGGGGTGTAGTTTCAATCAAGGGTTTTGCTTATTGCTTCCAATCTTTGTAGCTTTAATCCCTGCAAGTTTCTGTGTGTTGGAATGAGCAGAGTTGGTGTTTCTGGCAGCGTCTGTGTGATTCCCTCTCCGAGTTTGGAATATGGAGCTCGTGCCCCATTCTGTGCTGTGCTGAACCGGGAGCTGGAGTGTGCTGTGTCTCGGTGCTGAGCCTGAGCTCTGGCTGGTGTCACTGTGCACCCAGGAGGAGAGGCAGGTGCAGGGATGCAGCGTGGCTTTCCCGGAGCACTYGGCTCGGGCAGTGGCTTTGGGGACAGCACTGGAGCACTCAGCTGAGGAGGAAAGTGTCACTGACRTTCCTCCTGTATACACTTGCATGAGAAACCTGTCCTGCCTGTGCCTGGCACTGTGAGATGCTGAAGCGGCACTGCYGAGGGATAAACAAAGGAGAAGCGTGAGAATAATGAGGAATAAGGAAGGAAGTTGAATGTTATTTGCAATCAAACTGTGAAATTRCTTGCTCCTGGATCCTGCTTAGGGCAGAAGTTTCCAGGAGGATTTAGGCAGGTTTTTGGGCAGTAACTGCAGCTCAAGATAAGAGTCCTTGTTCCAGGACAAGTGATCATGCAGCAGTCTGCCATCCCTGCAGGCACAGGGTGAGCTGGGGTGATCCCTTACTGCCCTTCTGTGGGGGTTAACCTGGGGCTCCCCACTCTGCCCTGCCCCACTGGTGCCTTGGGCTGGTGAGAGGGGCTGCAGGGGCAGGGACAGCTCAGTGCTGTCCCCAGGCTGCTGTGGGCACGGGCAGCGCTGTCTGGAGCCTGCTCAGTGCTGAGCAGCAGTCATGCACCTACACACCAGGGGAGGCAGAGAGGGAATAGATATGTTGGCATATCACAAACGTTTTCTCAGGGCAGGCAGAAAGCTGAGCACATAAATGTGACATCTTGTCTGGCCTCTGCATCCTGGGGTGATTTATAGCAGCGCTGATCAGTCCGCCTAAAAAATAGCTCTGGCACAGCGCTTATGTAACTTTGGGTCAAGTGTATATTTGGTACATGTGGTTTTGAGAGAAGCTCAGTGCTCTGAGGAGCGGCTGTGGGCTGTGCTTCAGCAGGGCTGGGGTTTACAGCAAGATGTGGGGGGGCCATCCCCACCCAGCAACACTGAAAGGAAACAGTCAGGGGCACTGGGACAGCCCCTGGGGCTGAGGAGGGGGAGCAGCTGGATTGGCTTTCCCACCAGGAATGTTCTGTGCCTGGGTAAGTGCTCATCCTGGGCACTTGAGGAACACCTAAAATCTCCTGCCTGCTGGAGGTGTGCAAATARGAACTCATCACTTCTTTTTGATTTTTGTGTGGGCTGTTTTGTGCTGGTGCCTCACAAACCCCACTTCAGCCCTGGGCCAGCTCCCTGCACAACAGCACACTGAGRGATGAGAATTCTCTTTTGGTTCTCAAAGGTTGTGTTTCACTTGAAATCTAACCTGTGGTTTAGCAGCTACAAAATCATGGAATAAAGTTGTCTTGGTTTGAAAAGACAARTGTCTGCTAAGGAAGACAGGAACCTCCCCTGAAATGAAAAATGTAAACCCCCTCCCTCTGAATTATTATAATTCTGAAATTAAGGGCCCCTCAGGCAAACATGTGGGAGTAGGAATAACAGTTCTTTACTAGGAAAACTAAAAATAGAAATGTAATAGTACAAACAACAAAAAAAAACTACTGCCAGAGTCAGAACACAACCTGACCCTGTGTGTCAGGGGGGTGTCCCAGCCCCATCCCATGGGGGCTCAGCCCTCCTGCAGTGCCAGCTGTGGCTCTGCTGCAGCAGGGATCCTGCACAAGGGGGGAGTTTTCCTCTGCAGCTCCAGGGCTGCTGCAGATGGGCCTGGGCTCCCTCTGGCAGTGCAGGGCAGCAGAAAGCTGCTCCTCTGGCAATGCAGGGGGCAAAGGCTGCTGGGCTGGGCCAGGCTCAGATTGGATCCAGGCAGGAATGCTTGGCTGCTCCCCTGGGCACAGCATCTCCCCATGGGATGCTGGAATTGGATCAGCCCTGCAGGGACACTCAGTGGCCATGGASAGCAGAGATCTCCTGGAGGGAGGGTTGGCTGTGGGAGAGAGAAAGAAAAAACTGCCCCATGGACAGCAGAGAACTGCCCCAGCTCTGACAGATGGGGATAGAACACACACCCCCTGCTAAATATTTCAACCTAAGACAAAAATATTATATATAGGGCTGCAAGTTTAGAGCCTGCACCTCACAGAGCATTGAGAAGCGTTTGGCCAAAGAGAGAAGTTACAACCCACTCTGTGTGCAGCCAGCCATGGATTTCTCCTGCATTGTTGGACTTGGCTGGATTTCAGTGGGAGTTGAAGCCATCTTTAAAAACCTGAATGTCTTCAAAAGCTCCATTCCGTACAGATAAAATGAGCAATCACCAATCTGATCATAGCATTGCTGTGAGTTTGGTTTGTGAGTCATGTAGTGTAAAGCATATTGGAAATAACAGCTCTCGGTGGTACAGCAGCCCTCATATTTTATGTGTGTATATTTATTTATCTCTGTAAAGGTTGGCCATAAAAACAAGGTAAACATCACTGCTTTGGCTCTGGGAAAGGAGGGATTTGATACAATCCTTCTGTCTGAATGATGCCTTGCTGTTCTGGAAATAACACCAGGCTCCCTCTTACTCCTCTCTGAGCAAGAAGAGCTGTCCCAAAGGTGGCTCAATCCGTACATTTGCTTTGCTCTTTCTAAAAGTTGATTATTGCTCATGAACTCGTTGCACAGGTTGTGTGGGGTTTGCTCTTTGCTGATCTAATTGATGGCTCCCACACCCAGAGGTCCGAGGGTGCCCTTTGGAATGGAGGGCTTTGTATGTGTAGGCACWGATCTGGGAGTTCAGAGGATTTTTAATTTCTGCAGTCTCTTTTATGGATGGAATTCTCTTGTCCAGCAGATATCCAGAGAAAGCTAATGAAGGTCAGAAAGGAATGTGTATATTTTACCTTGGTGTTAACTACAACTTATCTTTTTGATCCAAGCCTGGGTTTTTATGTGCTGACATTTACATGAGTACAAATTGTGATCCAACTTATTTCCAACTTTATGGAGATTTGCACAAATGAACTTTTCWGTTTGTGTTTACAAAGAGTGGATTTCTGTGCTGTGTGACCAGGTGAGGAGGTGAAGGGMGCAGAGACTCAGAAGGGAGCACTCAGCATTTTCAGGAACCACGTGCTGCTTCCTGGGAAGTACTGGGCAAAGTCATCCCGTTAGCTCATCCCATTCCTCTGGGGTTAATGTAGGAAGCCATTGATGACTATGAGGAATCCAAGAAATGGGGCATTTGTAGGACACAGAGACAGCAAAGGTGGTCCAAGCTTTGAACATCCCAGGGTGAGTGACATGGCTTGAGGAAAGCTGGTGTTTGTGTTCAGTGTCCAAAGGTTCTGTGAGACMCTCTCAGTGGGGTGGGCCAGAAAATGATGCTGCCATTGGAAAATAGGGATTGCAGGAGGGAGAGAGCTCTCAATGAACCCTGGGTACAGCCATCCCCTGTACCTGCCCTGTCTGAGCGTCTGGAAAAKGTGTGAGCAGGTCACCTGTGCTGCCCACTGGGGACCTGAGGCACCTCCCAGGCAGCCACCTTCCAGCCTCTGTGTCCAGCAGAGCTCTGGCTCTTGGAGYAAAGCCTCCAAGCAGTGTGAAGGCTGGAAACTCCCTCTCTGGTGCTTTGGGTACTGGTGGATAGGGGTGGATTCACAGCAGCAGCTGACTCYAGTAAGTGCTTGGCTGCCTGGAAGCCATTGTGACAGGAATGATGTGGCATCCACCTGGCAGTGTGGAAAAATAGTACCAAAGTCTGAACTTCAAGCTAAATACTGGTAAGACAGAGAACAGAAGGGCATGGCTGACTCATCCAGAGCTCATCTGTTAAATTTTATTTTGTGGTCTCTCAACAGGTCATAGAATCACAGAATGGTTTGGGTTGGAAGACWTCCTAAAGACCATCCAGTTCCAGCCCTCTGCCRTGGGCAGGAATGCCTTCCACCATCCCAGGGTGCCCCAGGCCCCATCCAACTTGATGTATAAGATCAGGGAGACTTAAAGCTATTTGCAGATTGTTGTAAAAGAGAGAGAACAGTGATGAAGGAGTGCTGAAGTGARGCTGGCCAGAAAAGGGGCGAGCAGAGAGGGCTTCTTCCCCTGTGCTAAAGAAATGCACAGATTAAACTGCTGCATTTACCAAATGTTAATGTTGAAAAGGAACTTTACATTCCTTGGAGGTGAAATAAGCCTATGTTCATTTTTAAAGCAGCCTGCATCTGTGCTTTTGCACACGGAATAATGTGAACATGCTGAGGTACGRCCAAGTGCATGCCAGCAGCCTCCTGTGTTCTGGCTGTGCTCTCATCTGCTTATCCAATTAGGAAATTAACTTTGGGAGGGTTGCATATGGACATGGAGGCCGACACTGAACCACAGCCCTCAGCACGGTGTTGCTATCCTTGTAAAGTAGCACTTAATTAACTTAAAACACTTTGGAGATACGTGGATTTGCTTCCCATAAGGATAAGATAATGCTTATCTGCTCTAACACTTATCATCCTCCAAACACATTACAAACTTAGCTAACCACTGAGTATTGAAATTATATATGTAAATAAGGCAGACTAAAAGTGGTTTTATCAGCATTTAGGCAAATGTAATAGCACTACACCCACAGACTGGTAATATTAAGGTTTTAACAGGTAGGTAATATATTAACTTAAATGCTAAGAAATGCCCTGATTAAGATAAATAACTAAGTGTAAATAACTGAGAGGAGGGAAAAGCTGTTTGTAGGCAGAAGGGCCCAAACTTTATTGGTGTTGTTGAGCTAAAATAGTTCTTTATATGAGCAGAGCCTTGGTGAGTGCAATCCTTTGATATAAGAAATGATGATGTGGAGATAAAGGATAACACAATGGGGATGTAGCTGCTGTGTTAACTAATGGATGTCACACAGCAGCTGGGATGCTGCTTCCCTGTCTGTCCCACTGCCAGGATGTTTCTGAAGTAGAAAACAACTGAATTATGTAGGATGGCCTTTACATTTTATATAGCAACTTGATGAAAATTGCTACTTTATCATTTCGGATATACCAAACTGTCGCCATCATATCTTCTGAAAAATCTCTTCATCCAGGATTTTCTCCTGGGAAACTGAGAAGCTTCAGTGAAAAATGAAAACAATATTATCTGATTTGCTTCTCCTGTGTTTTGCTGCTTTGGAATGTGGTTGGACATTGTTTATCCAACAGGTGATTGTTTCATTGGTTTCATGTGAATTGTTTTTACTTATTGGCCAATCAGGGGGCAAGCTGTGTCAGACTCTTGAGAAAGAGTCACGAGTTTTCATTATTATCTTTTACCCTTCTGTCTGTATCCTTTCTCTATTCTTTAGTATAGTTTAGTATAGTATTCTTTAATATAATATAGATCATAAAATAATAAATTAGCCTTCTAAGAGCATGGAGTAAGAGGCATCATGCCTTTCTTCCAACGATGAGGGTTCCAGAAAATACAAAACCAAACAGATTTGGTTTCCATATTCTTTATTAGGAATGATGAAAATTATGCATTCAGTACCTGCTTTTAGAAGTTCTCAGCCTAAACTTTCTCACAGCAGGAGAGAGGTCTGCACAGGCTCAAGACACCTGAGAGCTGCTGCCTGTAAATTATTCTTAGCAGGCTCCTGAGAATTGGGTTTGATACTGATCAAGGAATGAATAAAGGAAGTACTTCTTAGAGAAATAATAGAGTTAAAAGGTGAAGCTTAAGAGAGACATTTGGAAGCATCTGGAAGCTCAGACGTTAATGTGACATTTAGTTTGCAACCCATCTGACAAGGAGCTGATAGATAATTTGGGGGTTTGATGATTGTTTGGCATCATGATCCAAATATTCCCTGACATTGACAATGAATGAGTAATAAGCCAGTAACACATTTGTCGTGCAGAGACAACGCAGGATTCATGGGATGCAACAGCAGTGACCAGAATACAGTGACAACAGTGCTGGTTTAGTTTTGCATATTAATTCAGGCCTCCCTGAATGGAGAAACAACCTTCCCTGGCTGGTAGAATTCACAAAGTACATTAGATTTACACTGCCTATTTAGTTGTGCAGCTATGAGAAATATCTCCCCAGGGATACAAAACACCCAGGAAGGTGCTGTAATTATGTGAATAATAGTCCYGCTTCTGAGCCTCAGTCTGGATCAGGAATGTCCTATTGTGTCTGCAGGGAGAGACACTTGGAATTGGATTTATATGAAGAAGCATGGGCATGTAGATATGTTTCAGTGCCTGGAGGCTTCCAGCTGCCACTCCAGAGGGCAGGACTCTGCCCATGGTGTTCTCTCTGCTGGGCTCCCAAAGCATCCTGGATACCCCAAGCCCCTTGGGATGGCAGCAGGAATTGCTGAGGAGCACTCCTGTGCTTGCTGTCTTGGAGACCTCTCCTCTTGACCAGGCAGGAGCAATGGATGAAGTTGGCTTCAGGCATGTGCTGTCCACGTGCCTGGATTTTGGGGAATCTTYTGGTCCATTCCAGGCCATCCTCCCTCCTTATCCTCTCCTGGCAGAGAGCAGGAGTGCTGCTGATCAGAAAATGCAGCCTGTGAGAAACCCACCTGTTAACAAGAGCAAAGGGAAATGAGCCTGCTCAGGTAGCCAAGGAGGTTTTACTAATTTTGTGATTCACGCCACTAATCTTTGCCTAAAATGGAACATCTGCTCCAGATGTTGCTGGCAGGCTGCCACTTCCCAGCTCCTCAGACACGCCTGAGCTATGGGGTGTAGCTGAGGGCATTCTGCATGCTGATAGATTACATTTAAAAGAGAGGCTTATTTTTGGTAAGATGTCCTTATCAAAGTCTGCAAAGGGCTGTTCAAGCTGAATACTYGGAGTATTGACCCTCCTGTGAGTCAACAGCAGTGATTCAACTCAGAAATGTATCAGAGCAGCACAGAGATTATTTTTCCTAAACAGTTCTGGGAGTACAAGCAACTCTATTTTCCAACCCCCAGTCCCCATGGTCAGATTTGTTCTAGAAATTGTTGAATGCTTTACACCTTATAGCTACAAGCCTTGCTATTTCTGCCTATAAATCTAATAGCTATCGACCCACATTCTGACATCCCCTGACGGTTATCTAAAAATAATGCAGGAATGATGCAATGAGACGTAAAACTGTGAGGAGAGGGCTGTGCTGAGCCATCACAGCCTGCTCCGGGTGCAGCTCAGGGCTCTGCTGCTCGGGTCCTTGGGGGGATGCAAAGTTGCCTGAAAAAGGAAGAAAATTCCTGGTGAGTTGGATAAAAATCACAGTTTGTGTTTCCCTTTTTAAAATCTGATGCTCTGCCCTCGCTGTGTAATGAATGCCAGTTCTGTGATCCTGCCCTCCCAGGGATTCCTCCCTGGGAGTCACTCTGATCCCTGATACCCCAGAGAGCCATGCCAAGGGCTGCCTGCCATGTCCCAGCACTTGTTCTGCCTTGGAACAGGAAACACTGACAGCATCAGCGGCTCTCTGCTGTGGGAGTAATCCGAGAACTCTGCTTTAATGGATTTGTTAAAAAAGGGATCCCCCTGGGCTCTGTGACCCAGGCTGCTGTGCTGGAGCACCGTTCTTCCTGCTGACAGGGAAAATGAGAGATCTCTGGAGCTCTGGGGCCGTGTCACACACAGTCAGTCAGCACATCTTCCCTCACAGCTGGAGTGCCGTGGTGCACAGGGGGATTTAATTCCCAAGCAGTAAAACCACTGGTGTGATGTGTCAGCATGGGATGATCAGGAGGAAGGAGGGAAGGGGAATCCTTGGTCCCTCTCYCCTTTAGTGCCCTTATTATGTGCAAGTGGAAATGACTTAGAATCACAGACTGGGCTGGGTTGGAAAGGACCTTAAAGCCCAGCCAGTGCCACCCCTGCCATGGCAGGGACACCTYCCACTGTCCCAGGCTGCTCCAAACCCCGTCCAGSCTGGCCTTGGGCACTGCCAGGGATCCAGGGGCAGCCCCAGCTGCTCTGGGCAACCTGAAGAATTSCTTCCCAATATCCCATGGAACCCTGCCCTTTGTCAGTTTACAGCCCTTTGTCTTGTGTCACTTCCCGTGGTTTGAGGTGTGAGTGTCCCCAGCAGCTCCGGGGCTCTGCAAGGGGAAGGCTCAGGCTGAGAGGAGCTGGGCTCTGCCATGTGCTGCCTCTGAGCATCCCTGATCCCTCTGCCTGCATTCCCCAGCACCCAGAAGGGATACAGGACTTCCTTGCTCCTGTCTCCTCTGTGGAACAGCAGGGCCTTTCTGTGTTGGTGGGCCCTGGAAATGCAGATTGCTGTTCCTTTGTGTCTAAGTGCTGACACAGAAAGCAGAAAGCCATTACAAGGGAGAAATCAGCAGTGGATTAACAGACACCAGCAGAGCCCCAGCTGAGTTATTCTGGGTGTTTCCTCGAAGCAGAGCCTCAGAGAATCACACAAGGTTTCTTACCTGCTGGTTGTCAGAATTTACTTAACCTTAGCTTTAATCTTCATTAGTTTATGCAGTATTTTGGGCAGGGTAATGGCCTGCCACAGTTGTGCCTCTTCTCAGAGCATAAAGGTAAAGTGAGAAGGTTRATTTTTAAATAACAATTAGAATCTCTTTCTGGGTCTTTGCCTATATTACACTTTAAATGGAATCATGAGGGCAGTCACGTTTTCACCAAATTACTRCTAATTCTTCCAAAGCAGTTGCTTGATCACACTTTACAAACACAAAGCAGAGRAGGAGAATAAAAAAGTGAAAAGCCATTTAATGAATTTTAAAGCTTGCTTATATTTCATTATTGGATTTTAAATTTTTGTTGACCTTTKTGTGTTTTTAGTATTTGCTGCCTTCAGAGAGGTGGGCTGGAACACTGAATGCTTTAAATATCAGGGAACATAAACCCCCTGTTCTGCTGGATTTTATTGCAGTATTTCCTCTTTACACTGACAAGACAATAACAGTAATAACCATTATCCTGGTGAAAACCACATTGTGCCTTACCCTTTGCTAAGTGTAGCCCAAACACCATAATGTGGGATTTCAGTTTGCTGGAAGTTGTTGYTCTTGTCATCAGGAGGGACTGGTGTCACCACTGAGGGCAGCAGGATCCAGCAGGAAAGGCTCGGGGCTCAGTTTTAACTTTGATGTTTTGTGTGATGCTCCACCAGTCACACAGAATAATATTAGAAAAAATATGTAAGTTAGGGATTTATGTTTCCTTATGCAGTACTGAAGGGATGTCTCAAGGACAGGAAGAGATGAGGTTTTTATGTGGGGAATGACATGAGAACAAAGAAAACCTTGCAGACGAGTTTTGGCTGTTTGAAGATACTTGGAACTGGCATCAAAGAGGTGGGAATAGCAAAAGTGAGGCAGGAGAGATGCTGGGTGTGCTTCTTCCTCCTTAGGGAATCCCTAGAGTGGCTCAGGCTGGCAGGGGCCCAGCGGGTCCCYGGTGGCACCTCCCTGCTCAGGCAGGGCCATCCCAGAGCACAGGGCACAGCACTGTGTGCACAGGGCTCTGCAGTATCCCCGCTGAGGGAGACTCCAGCCCCTCCCTGGGCAGCCTGCTCAGGGCTGGGCCCTGCCCAGGGCAGAAGTTGTGCCTCCTGGGCAGGGGCAGCGCTGGGCATCTGTTCCAAGGGCTGGGCTGGAGCCTGGRTGAAGTGATTCCCCCTCCCTTGGGCTGTGACCTTGCCCCGTGGCCTGAATGGTTCCTGTCCCTGATATTTGGTGCTCTAAACCAGTGAGAAACAGGCTGTTCCCAAACCACTTAGTACAAATCATGCAGAATGATTGGGTGGAGAATTAGACCTAAAGTTGTGTTAATTCCCTGTCACTTTTGGATTTCAAACTCCTCTTGGTTTAAATCTTTATTAATTGCATGATGATTATAGTGAAGGGAAGATAAGTTAGAAAATGAAATAATAGAGTCACAGAATATCCTGAGCTGGAGGKGGCCCACAGGGATCATCCAGCCYAGCCCATGGCCCTGCACAGGACATCCCAACAATTAATAAAGCAATTATTAAAGGGACACACAGAGGGACCCTGGGTGTGGGAAGTTGGGGGAACCAGAATTTCAGTTTGGAGGAGCAGGTGCTGCTGGTGAGACAGGGCCTCTTTGGATGAAGTGACAGGGTGGACCCTGCCAGTCTGGTTTTCAGGCCCCTCAGGTGGAATTCAGGAAGAAGCCTTCCATCTCAGGAGTAATAAATGATTGATTTACCCTGTGAGATGAGGGGGCTGCTCTCTCTGGCACGAAGGGGAGTGGTTCACACGTGGGGCTGTTTGCTCAGAGCTGTTAGGAGGGGACAAGTGAGTGAGGTGCATCATGCAGGTGATTTATGGAGGGGCAGACACCCCTCAAACCTCCTGTCAGAAGTGTCTGGAGGTAATTCCTGCCTTTTGCAGTGTCTGACCTGGGAAGAGTTGTGGGGTCATGTGGGGAGTTGTGTATTGACTTGATTTACCTTTGGATCAAGCACTGAATCAATAC
The DNA here is from genome assembly GCA_014549065.1 of Cardinalis cardinalis. NCBI lineage: Eukaryota > Metazoa > Chordata > Aves > Passeriformes > Cardinalidae > Cardinalis > Cardinalis cardinalis. The sequence goes on along the minus strand of JACDOX010000221.1, from coordinate 641,085 downwards.
TGACTTTCTGGGGRAATTTAATCCCTGTTCTGACAGACATGAAAGGGGCTAGGCAGTAAAATGGGATTTTACTCTTTTATCAGTCTTTTCCTCGTAAGTTGCTCAACTTCCAAGTACTAATTAATGCTGTGTCCCATCCGTGAATTTCCTGCCTACAGATGCTGTTTGTTTGATCTGAGAGCAGCACCAGACCTTGCAAATTAGGGCTGCCAGCCAGGCTGCAGTGAGGACAGAGAACAGGAAGGAATACAACTTAGACATCACATTGGAGGCCTTCAGCATAATTTATGCTCTTTTTACATTCCTCCTGGAATTCCCCTGAATGTCCAGCTCTGCATATCCAGAAAACACCCAGCTCCAATTCCAGAAATTCCAAAGAAATTTGATTTGGATATCCCTATTTACTCCAAAGCTACAGACCTGGGTGGAGACATTTCTGGTATCATTTTATTCTGACGCTGCCCAGACTTTTCCAGCATGAGAAACTGCTTTAATTTGTTTATAATTTTTCCAGTTAGACTGAGATAGTCAGATATTGTCAAGATCATGTTTGTTTTTAATGACATCAAACTGGTCCACATGTTTCTGGGAAAGATGTCTGAGAAGAATCACAGAATGTCCTGAGCTGGAAGGGATCCTCAAGGATCATCCTGGCCTTGCACAGGCACCCCAGCAATCCCAGCCTGGGCATCCCYGGCRGCTCCTGGAGCTCTGGCAGCCTCGGGGCCGTGCCCATTCCCTGKTCCATGKACYGAGAACAGGCACCATTGTCCTCATGGAGGGACMAAAGTGGCTATAAAGGGACAATGAGTGGAGTGGTTGAACTCGAAAAAAAATGGGGCTGAGAAATCCTGGGAGCAGAGAAAGGGCTGGAYGAGGAGGCTGAGATGGATGGGGACCTTTGGAATATGGGGCATGGAATGGGACAGGGTGTCCAAGGAGCAGCAGTCCTGGGGCATCTCTGGTTTCCTGCAGGAATATTTGAATGTGTGCAGCTGCTTAATTTGTTACAAGTAGTGGAAGAAGGGCTTGCCACAAAAGAAGTGTCTTTTCAACTCACTACTTTACGTATATTAAATATAACTGAAAGGAGGGGTACTTCCAGAAGCCTTAGTGGCAAATGTATTCCCAGAAGTTTGTTCTGGTTTGGTGATTCCAGCGTGAGCCTCGCTCAGGAGATGAGTGGGTGCAAAGCAGGGCAGGTATTATTAGCTGTGCAAAGCAAAACAATACAGTTGCTGTGGAAAAATTACAGGGTTTGTGCTGAAGCAGATATTTAACCTTTGTTTTTACAACTCCAGAAATGAAGCAGTTTGTTTCTTAATGTGGGTTTAATGCTGCAAGTGTGTGCTGACTGGGTTTTCACATGGAATGGAAGAGATGCTGGGCTATTAAAGTCTGGTTTAACGATCCCTTTTCCCATAACTCCTAATATTTGCCATTTACTAATTATGATGTTCTGAAGTAGTTTGCATTTGAAGTAGATGTTTTAAATGCTGCAGCTGCTTTAGTTTCAAGCTATCTGCTGGTGACTTTTTTTTTGGAAGAAGTATTGTGTATTATTGGTGATTTTGGGAGGCTGGCAGGAAGAGCTCACCTCAGACTGTTCTTTATTAGGAGGTTTTTGTCCAGGCCTCCAGTGGAAGCAGAACTAGAAGAGGCAGAGGAGCAGTGCTGGAGAACACAGAAGCTTTCTGGGAACATTGTTTTGTGGTGTAAACTCCTGTGAGTCAGCAAGGGTGTGCCCAAGGGTGGCTGCTTTGGGGCCCTTTGTGATTTGGGATGTACTCCTCTGTTTGTTTGTGTTTTTAAATCCTTGGGATTTTCTGACAGTTTTATTATAGGGGAAATGTGTCTGTTTGAGAGGTCACAGCCTAGGCAGCAGCTTCTCAAGGAGACTGTGGGAATGAAAAGATCAGAGTGGTTTGTTCATGGCCCATTCTGCTGCTCCAAGGGACAGTGGGATGGGACAGGTGACCTCATTTAGGCCCCCACAGATGTTGTGAGGACACTGACCTTTGGTTTTAGGGCAAGCTTTGGGCTGCAGGGCTGGCTTTGTGGGGAGCTGCTGGGAGCTTCCTCCATGTCCAGGGGAGCCAACAGCAGCCAGCGGCTCCCAGGGAGATCCAGGGGGAGCAGAGATCCCCCTGCAGGGCCAGGAGGAGCCCAGGGCAGAGCAGGGGGGGCTGAGGAGGCTCTGAGCCCATGGGAGCCCCTGCTGGAGCAGGGTCCTGCCAGGGCCTGGGGATCCTGGAGAGAGGAGCCCACCTGGAACAGGTTTGCTGCAAGGACCCCATGGGAGGGACCTCACTGGGGCAGCTGCTGAGGGACTGAGCCCATGGGAAATGGGATCCACACTGGGGCAGCTGCTGAGGGACTGAGCCCAT
>JACDOX010000221.1:597496-638393 GCA_014549065.1 Cardinalis cardinalis | reverse complement strand
GACTGAGCCCATGGGAAATGGGATCCACACTGGGGCAGCTGCTGAGGGACTGAGCCCATGGGAAATGGGATCCCTGGGGCAGTTCCTGAAGAACTCTCCCCAGGGAGGGACCCCAGGCTGGGCAGGGGCAGAGGGTGAGGAGTCCAAGGCCTCTGGAGGAAGGAGCAGCAGGGACAATGTGAGAAGAAAGGAGGGGTTTGGAGAAGGTGTTTTGAGATTTGGTTTATTTCTCAGTTTCCTCCTCTGATTTGATGTGTTTGATAAATGGAACTGGTTTCCCCCAGCTGAGTCTGTTTGGCCCTGGCAGCAGCTGGTGAGGGATCCCTCCCTGCCCGGATCCCAGGCAGAGCCTTTCCCTGTGTCCTGTGTGCCCTGCCCAGCGGAGCAGGGCAGTGACAGAGGGGCTGGCTGGGCCCAGGGTGCCCAGCCAGGGTCACCCCACCCCAGCCTTATTGTGTGGGTGACCTCCCTGCACAGAGCTGAGAATGCCAGAGAAGTGGTTAAAAAACCCCACTCGTGAAGTGTGAGTTAGGCTGGGGCTGTACTTGAAGGAAGAACGAAATGAGCAACTCAGAATTATTGGGATGCTCTGCAAGCAAGGCAAGCCTGTTAGCTCAGCTGCCTGCTCCCTTTACGTGTTATTTTACCTTGTATTTTACTTGTGTTGGTTTTTTTCTTAATCCCATTTCTCAATCACCTTCACTAGAGGCAACTCCAGCTGTGACTTGACAGCTGCTACTGTCTTCTTCAGCATGTGCTGCCAAAATCCCAGTTGATTCTGAGGCTTAAGGCACAGTGCTGTCTATTTTCTGTATTTCTGCCTACTATGAAATCATACACATTAATATTAATCATGCTCTTTCCAAATTCAGAAGCCTCCAGGCCTGTTGCAATTATGGTGGGTTTTTTTTTAAATTTAGTTTTTGGCAGGTGTGCCCAGGCAGAAACAGGGCTTATGAGCCTTGGCCCAGGGCAGAGCTTTGGGCTTGGGTGGACTCAAATCTTGAACTAAAACCTTAAACTCTCAAGGAAGCTTGAGTGTGAGTGAAAACTTGGAATACACTCTCTCCACCTGACATCCTGTGAAATCATTCCTTGACTTGGCAGAAGGGGCTGTGGTGGCAGGGGTGGGATGTGCTGCCTGTCCTCGTGCTGAGCGTTGGGTGTGATCCTGCACATGCCTGCTGTGGGAACCTTGAACTGAGCTCATCTCCTGCTGCTTTTAGCTCCAGGCTCCCTTCCTGCAGTCTAGAGGGCAAAATGCTRCTGCTCTTGGAGGCAGAATCTGACCTGCTGCCCCCCTCAACCCTCCCTCTTCCAAAAGTATTAGAAAAGGAAGAGAGATTTTCCCCTTCTTGCTGCTCCGTCCTTGGCAGTTCTCACACCTCCAYGCTGAGCCTTGGCTTAAAGCCCTAAGAGCTGAAACTCAAGAAGTTGGGGAGGGGGAAAAAAAGCTGATCCAGGAATCTTCTGCCTGGATCAATGAAGCAAAAGAACAGGCTGAAGTTGCACAATTGGGAGTYAGGAGAAGTTTGCTCATGTGCTGTGTCAGGAGCTCGTACAGGCGATTATCTTCAGAGGTGCATAAGGCAAAAGCTTTTCCAGTCTAAGGAACTTCTTTTTTACTTGAGTTTTAAAATGCTGATTTTTAGTTTATTTTTAATAACAAAATTGCTGATAGGGGCATTCAAGTAATAACGAAATTTTTGTGGTTCATTTTCTTTGACTTCTTTTTTAGATGTCACTACATAAAACCTTTCCAGTATCTGCCTCCTGTGAGCACTGGAATTCCTTTTCCTGCCTTTGGTTGCATTTCCTGCACTCTGCACACTCAATCCTGCCAGGCCCCCAGAGCTTCCCAAAAGGAGCTGGGCAGGAGCAGCCTGGGGTGCCCAGCCTTGGAGCAGAGCTTGGCTCCCCAGGTGTCCCTTGACACCCGTTCAGTGACCAGGGCTGGAACTGGGAGCAGCAGGAAGGAACATGTTCTGTGAGTGCATGGGCACAGCTCAGGAATTTCCTTGTTCCTTGAATATTGCCTGTTCTGGGAGAGCTGGGGGTGCTCACCTGGAGAGGAGAAGGCTCCAGGAAGACCTCAGAGGCACCTCCAGAGCCTGAAGGGGCTCCAGGAGAGCTGAGAAGGAGTGGGGACAAGGCCTGGAGGGACAGGACACAGGGAGTGGCTCCCACTGCCAGAGGGCAGGGCTGGATGGGATGTTGGGAATTGGGAATTGTTCCCTGGGAGGGTGGGCAGGCCCTGGCACAGGGTGCCCAGAGCAGCTGGGGCTGCCCCTGGATCCCTGGCAGTGCCCAAGGCCAGGCTGGGCAGGGCTGGGAGCAGCCTGGAACAGTGGGAGGTGTCCCTGCCATGGCAGGGGTGGGATGGGATGAGTTCGAAGGTCCCTTCCAGCCCAAACCATTCCAGGATTCTGTGAAAGCACTGGTAAGGTTTCAAAGCCTGCAGCCCAACCTGTACATTTTTCTGAGGAGAGGGCCCTGCCTGCATCCCTTTGTGTGGGGAGGCTGGGGAAACCCAAAGAACTCTGGTTCCATCATTGCAGGGGTAAGCTCTGCTCTTTGAGGGGRTTTCAGCAGGGTTAGGATCAGGCTTTGCTCCTGAGCTTGGTTAATTGCCAGTTCCAATTGGAATGCTCTGTGCTAGGCGAACGTAATAAAAAGGTAGGGCCTAATTTTCAGGCTGAAATTGATGTAAGCTGGGCTCCTCTCATGTGAGTCCCTTGAGCTTTTTCAGTCTAATTCAAGAGGGTTTTTTTCTTCCTTCCCCTTGCTAGGTCACGAAAAACCTTTGTATTCCATTTGCATTGTGTTACCTGTCAGGGCTTGTAGCTGTGGGCCACATTCAGAACTACCTGGAGGGCAGGCACCTTCCAGCTGTCCTTCATTTCTGTGCCTCAGGTTGGTTTTCCTCACAAGTACGGACACTTTCATATTTATACCCGTGACAGAAATAAATTGAATTAGTCTGAAATCACCCTTTGCTCTGACAATGCTCTGCACTTTGCTTACATTAAGGAGATAAGGAGATGAACAAACCTGCTTTGAAGATGAGCTGATTTCCATAGCAGGCAGAGTGACCTACTTAAAGGGAGAGGGGGAGCGAGTGGGGCTGGGAGTGGGCTCTTTATTTATTTATATAATCTCCAAGTGCCTGTGTCAGCTCCCCTGGCTGAGCCCTCTCCTGACACTCACCTGACAGAGACAGAGAGCGTGGAGCTGAGCGAGTGTGGTGGTGTTTGACGGTCCCCAGGATGAGGGAGGAGATGGGACTCTTGACTCCATGTTTCAGAAGGCTGATTTATTATTTTATGATATATTAAAAGAAAATGATGTACTAAAACTATACTAAAGAAAGAGAAAGGAGTCATCAGAAAGCTAGAAAGGAATTAATAATAAAAACCTGTGACTGCTCACAGCCTTGACACAGCTGGACTGGGATTGGTCTTTAAGTTAAAACWATTCACATGGAACCAATCAAAGATGCACCRGTTGGTAAGCAACCTCCAGACCACATTCCACAGCCACCAGAAGTTATTGTTTACATTTCTTTTCTGAGGCTTCTCAGCTTCTCAGGAGAAAAATCCTGGCAAAAGGATTTTCATAAAATCTGTCAGTGACAAGTGAGCACTGTTTGTCCCACAAGGATCTTCTGTGTCTGACCAGCCTGGCGTTGGAGGCTCTGGGGAGGTGACACCATTGACACTTTTGGGGCTTTTGGGAATGCTCATCTTGGCTTCATCTTGTGGGAAATCTGCCATGTTGCCTCACTCAAGTAAAGGGGAGCAGGCTCTGGGGTCTTAAGGGTCATGTTCAGAGCACAGGAACATCCCTGTGGGGAATTGCCCAAGGGCTCTGGAGATCTGGGGATGCCCCAGGGGATGGGTTGGAGCAGCAGGTGGGTGGTGAGCTGTATTTGCTCCTGGTTTTGCACACTCCTGGTCTGGCAGCCAGGTGACACAGGGAGTCATGTGTGTGCCATCCAATGGACACGGCCTGGGTGGGTGTGGGCTTTGTGGCCTGTTCTCTGTAAAATGGGCTCTCTTACTGACAGCCTGTGTCTGACTGGGGTCAGGAGCCACCCTAGGGGGGGACCTAACTCTGCAGAACAGTGTCTGCAAGGCCAGGGCTGTCCCTGGCCATGGCCCTTGGGGTGAAGTCATTGTGTCACAGAATCATCACAGGGGGGTTTGGGGACAAAGGCACCTAAAGCCCCTCAGCCCTGGGGTCCCCCTGCTGTGGACAGGGACGCCTTCCACTGGGCCAGRTTGGCTGATATGCATCTAGGTCAGGGTGACCATGGTCACACCAGCTATGGAAGTGCATCCTTTGTGCCCTAAGAGCTGATGTTCCTGTCCCTGTGGGTTTGTGACCACCACTCACTCACTCAGGTGCTGAGGGCTGCTGTGCCCTGCCAGTGCTGTCCCTGGGCTTGTGTCTTAGCTCCACTTGCATCACCTGCAAAATAATTTGTAAATCCAGAGCTGGTGCAGCTCAGGCACTACAAGAAACTGTGATGATCTGATAGTTGTCATCTTATTGCAGGGGTTCCATGCTGTTGTCTCCTCATCACAATAGTTTCATACCTTCTTGGTGTTTTCTCACAGGCATCTCCTCAGAGCACTGACTCTTTCTTCTTCAAAAAGCAGCCAACTGACCCCAGTTCCCTTCTTAACCAGCCACCCCACTCTTTTATAGCATCTTCTGCTCACTGGTAYAGCTGTGGCCTGTTAAAGTCAGGCCTGTTCCTACTCTTTGATAATTGGCCCAGCTGCAGCTCCTTAGGGGTAAGATTACTTTCTACACTATCTTTGTTTTCTTATATTCTATCCCACTACMATCTGRGCTTTCCCAGGCCCAGAACTGATGGACACTCCTGCATTTCCAGGGTGATGTCCTGAGTGGTTGGAGCTGCTGGCTGGGAGAGTCTACTCTGAGCTGAAGGTGTTATTGTAGAGATGAAGATTTGTTCATTTAGGCAGAGAAGGCACTAAAAAGTTTTCTTTGCCTAGCCTGCAGAGGGACAAATATTTAGTAAGAACAACGTGTATGTGGTTGTCTCAGCCTGAAAACGCCTGCCCTGTGGGTAGCTGGGTTTCACCGGAGCCATATGCTGAGTTAACAAAGCCCCTCAGGAATTTGGCAGGATCTGGGAACTAAGTTAAAAATTAAGCACTGACGAGTAGGTGAAAAAAGCCTGTTCACAGTCACCTCGGGGTGTTAGTGCTCCTGTAACAACTTTGTTCTGTGCAATTACTGTCCCCTGTTGCTTTTTAATAACATTTCTGTTTCTCCGAGTCAAAACTCAGCTCTTCTAAAGTTCCGTCCTTCACTAGGAGCAGCAAATCTGTGAAGTCTGGAGGAAATCTGTGGCCTGCTTTAAGTAACATTTGTAAAAAAGTAGTTTATTGACYCAATGCAGAGAGGAAACCTCACAGGATGAACTTCTTTCCACGGAGGGTGGCAGAACCCTGGAACAGCTGCCCAGGGAGGTTGTGGAGTCTTATAGACATTCCAAACCCACCTGCTCTGCATGGTCTCCAGAGGTCCCTTCCAACCCCAGCTATTCTGGGATTCTGRAAAAATGTGTGAACTTCTGGGGAGGTGCAATGAGGACCTGTATCTTGGCGGGGTTTTTTTTTATTCAGCATTGCAGAGTTCACCTGTCCTCGAGCTCTCCTGCCTTTTTCCCAGGGTGGAGAGTCTCAGTTTATTTTCTCATCTATAAAAACACATTTTTAAAATCTTTGCTGTTCTCTTGCTTTGTGTTGCCACATTTTTTTTCCTCTCTCTCTGTTTGGTTTTAATTGGAGCTGCCCAGAGCTGCACCCAGCAGTCTGGTTGGAAAAGTGTCTGAAATAAGAGTGGGATTTTTGGGCTAGACATCAGCAAAATGGCACCAGTAATTGCTGGACATGCAAAGATATCCCTGTACCTGTAACTCCTGGTAGTGATGCAGGAATTGCTGTTAATTCCTGCTCCTAAAGTGGTCCAGGGCTCAGATGGACAGGACGGTGTCTCATGGAAATGAACCTGAGTGGCCCCAGTGCCTCCTTGTCCCACCATCTTTCCTGTCCAGAAGGAAAAGCTGGAAGATGTTCCAAGTCCTTCTGCTGCTTAATAGGGTCTTTGGAGCCTCAGAAAATCAAAGTAGACTCTGAAACCCGAGCCCAGAATGACACAGGCTTGAGCCTCCTGTGTACCTCTAGGCCATTAGTGGTGTCACCATCAGGATTTCTGGAGTTGTGAGGAGCTGATRTGAGCCTGCACCCCAAGGATGTGTCTGACCTGTGGTCAGTGGGGTTGCAGAGGGATTTTCCCCCTTTTCTCTGAGTGTGCACCTTGTGGAAGTTTGGAAGCTCTCTCTGGGCAGAGCTCTGCAGGTCTGCCCTGATTCCAGTCTCCATCCCCAGCTCTTCCTCTTCCTCTGTGGTCCTTGCAGCTTTTCCAGTCCCACGTGCTGGACTCTSCTGCTGATGGCAGACAGCAGCAAAGCTGTGATTTATTTTTGGGAGCAGTTGTATTTAATGTTTGTGTCAACAGGATGCACTTCAGATCTGCGTGTCCTGACGCTGGAGAGTGTAAACAACCCAAACAGAAATGGAAAACCTTTTACAGCCTCCTTCTGGGRTATTAAAACAAGTGCTGTCTATCTGAGGAATTTAATGATTCCTTTCAGAAAGATTTATTTTGATAKAATATTTTTAAAAGCTCACTTTAATCTGCTCAACTGTTGGAGAGCAAACAAGACAATGCCTTCCCAAGACATTTTGTCATTTGATTGAACAGTAAAGCAAGTAAGTTCTATTAAAGTCTAATTTTTGCAGAGCACGTAGAGAATTATATAATTAAGAAATACCAATGAAGTCATTCAGGCATAGCCCTGGGTGGTCTGTTAGAGGGGTGTAAAGTGCAGGGGAGTGTTTGATGTCCATGACTGGAGTGTCAGGGTGGGATTCAGCACTGGGGACTCTCTGCCCTCAGTGCTGGCCCCAGTCCCTGTGCTGTCAGGTGATGGTCAGGGCCAGGTTGTCACCCCGAGCCCCTCTCAGGGCAGCAGAACCTTTGCACGAGCCAGCCCCAGCCCAAGCTGCAGAGGATTGATGCTGCAGGATGCAGAGCTAACTCCTGCTGCTCCCAGGTGGGGCTTTTGTCTGCTCATCAGTCTGGTGTTAACCTGCCAGGGCTGTCAGAGCCTGCAGGAAGATGGAGTGGGAAGCAGTAATTCCTGCAGGGAAGCTCTGTAGCTCTGTGTATTCAGGAGTGTCCTGGTGGGATGCAATGAGCTTGCACCGGGTGAAAACATCTGCAGGCAAAATATTGTGACACTGGCAGTGGCTGCCCTGCCCAGAGAAGGGTCCAAGAATCTGCTCAGGTTCACTGCAGTGGGGGCAAAGGAGAGGTTGGGAAAGGCAGGATATTCCCAAATATCCAAAGCTTGCCAGTTCCCAAAACAGAATGTTTTCTACTCAACAGAAAACCCCTTCTCTGAGTCAAAACTCAGCTCCTCTAAACGTCCATCCTTCACTAGGAACAGCAAATCTGYGAAGTCTGGAGGAAATCTGTGGCCTGCTTTAAGCAGCATTTGTAAAAAATAAGTTTATTGACTCAATGCAGAGAGGAAACCTCAATAGGATGAACTTCTTTTCACGGAGGGTGGCAGAACCCTGGAAGAGAAGAGGGAAGAAGTGACTCTGGCCCAGTGCAGGATTAACTCTGGGAAAGGCTGTCCTGAAAACAGGACCTGAGGATTGGTACAGACGGGGGAATACCTACAGAGAAAATCAAAGCTGAAGCTGGTTTATCCTTTGTTGTTATAGAGCTGTCTTCAAGTAGGTGGTGAAGGAGAGCTTAGATTTTAGGATTGTAGCCTCTTGCCTGGAGCTGAAGGCAGTTTGCTGTGCATGATGCCTTTGGGTGGGTGGGAGCCCTTTTCCAAGTGTTTGTGGCCCCCAGCCAGCAGTGCCAGCACAGCAATCTGGGATCAAAGGTACCCAGGGCTCTGTGGGACACTGGAGCTGCTTCCATGTCACAGCTGGCCTCTGAGGCACTGCTGAGGTCTCTCCTAGGGTGTGACACACATCTGGATGAAGAACCCCCACATCTGACCCCTCSCTTGGGCCAGCAGGTCCTTTGCTGCTCACCATCACTCAGTTCAGTTGTTCCGCTCTGTGGTGAGATTATAAAATACAAGGATTAAGGCTTTGAAACCTAAAGCATTCCTGTTATCAGCTGCTCTGTGTGGATGGCCCTGGACAAATGAAGCTGCTGCTGAATGCCCAGAGTTCTGTGCTCAGGGCTGGGGAGCTGGCAGGGCTCAGCCCCAGGGAGGCAAAATGCACAAACAGTTGAGCAGGGGTGATGACAGTGTCCTTTCTGAGACAAGCTCATCTGAGCCATAGGATAAAGCCATTCCCGTGGGGGTGGCAGTGCAAATCCAGCCCGTGGAGCTCTGGGATGCAGCTGTGGGAGAGGGAACAGATGGGCCCTTGTGTGCAAACCGAGCGTGTTCCGCGCCCGTCTGTTGTGGGAGTGGAGCTCCGAGAGTGCCAGGCCCTGAAAAGCCCTGGAAATCATCTTTTCTTCAGGAAATTAATTAACTAGATGTTTTTCCTAATATGTGTGGACTGACAATTTGTGCTGTTGCATATGGAGCTTCTACATCACTGAACCTTTTAATTCCCTTCCTTGTGCTCCAGTGAAGCTCCTGCAAAGCTCCTGCAGTTCCCCCTGGCTGGCACCACTGCTGCCTGCAGCCCCTGCTGCCTGCCAGAGCACTCAGCCTCTCCTTGGGTACATATTAACGAGACTTCACAACCTTCTGAAGCCCTGGGRTGGATAAAGAGACACAAAATGACTCAGGCACCTTATCTTGCTGAGGAGAAAGGTTGGATGCAGCCACTTCCAAAGGGTCAGAGCCACTGGGATGTCCCTGAGCAGTGCAGGCTGGGGCTGCTGGGCAGGGTGTTTCACCTGGACCTCTGRAAGAAGGGAGGGCAGTTTTAAAGGTTTCACTCTGGAAGAAGCTGGAGTCAGAGAGAACATCTCTCTTAGGGGCAGGAGGAGGAGCAGGTTTGGATTTTGAGAGGAAATCCWTGTGTGGTGTTTCTGCCCTTTAAATGGTGTGAACTGCACCTGGTGCAGCTGGATGGGACCTTGCTGATGTGACCTTCCAAAGGGACAGTGGGACTGGTGTTCYCAAGATATCCCAGGGCCAGCAGGGGGGACTGACACCACTCAGTGTCCCCTGTGCAGGGAAAGGGGCACAGGCAGCTGAGCCTTCCTGAAGGGTAAAAACTGAGAGCTGGAACACGCAGACCTCCAAGAGGTACTGAACTGAAAGATCTGGGATGCAGCAGTGCCCAAAATCCTCTCTGGGTTTGGAGGTGAGGTGGTAAGGAACATGTTGATTATTTAGGGTGAAGTTGTTGATTATTTAGGGTGGAGTCTGATTTTTGGTTAGGTTTCGTGTTTTTGGCTGGTTTTGTTGCCATGCAGCCTGTTGTGCAGCAGTGGTAAAGGTRTCAGCAGTGGTGCTCAGCAGGGGTAGGATTTGACTTCCACTTGAACATCTTAGAATCTCCTTGTTTAAAAAAATGCAATCTCCTTGTTTAAATAACCCAGTAATTTATAATGGTAAACAAKGTACCCAGATCTGCACAGAAGCAAACAGGGGAAGCTGTCAGGCAGCAAATCTCCACTTAGGGGCTGTAAAATCAGGCTTTTTAGCTTTTCAAATGTCATTAGTACCTGTTGTCCAAGTATGACTTGGTAATTGCTGAGGTTTTTGTTGTCTACATGTGGCATTTCTGGGATCTTTCTGTACCAAGCCTGTGATAAGCAGCTTCCCTTTGGCAAGAGGTCCCTGCATCCCTCCCRCTGCTTTCCCTTTATGGCTTAATTCCCTGGGCTTTGCCACACTTTGATTTTATTTCACGCCCTGCAGCACGAGGTCTCCAAATCGTTTACGTCTGTTAAGCAAACATCTCTTTCTGGGATTGATGTTTTAATTTAATAAACCACTTCCTAATGGGGGTCAGCTGCAGCTGTGAATTTGTAATGAGTTTCTTGGGAGCCTTTTGGAAGGGCAGAGCCTGGAGGTGCTGGTTCTGAGCCTCTGCAGGGTGGTGTGGCAGAGGGCTTCACACAGTGTGAGCTCCTTGTGTTGGGTCAGCTGGTGCTGCCTGAGCCCCCCGTGTTTGCCCTTCCATGGAATCCTAGGAATGCTACAGGACCCAAATAAAGGTGGAGCAGAGGCTCAGTTTGGATCCAGCTGGAGGCAGCAAATGTGTGGAAAGATGTTGTGTATCCTTGTACAAAGTACAGGGAGCTGTTTCTAGGAGCTTAACCTAAGGGATGTTCTTTTGTAGCRCACGTGGGAGATTTTGCCCTCAAATGCTTTGGAACCACAGAATTGTTCACGTTGGAAGAAAGCCTGAAGATTGTCAAGTCCAGCCTCCAGCCCAGAGCAGCACCATGTCCCACTGAACAGCGTCCTCAGGTGCCACATCCATGGGGTTTTTTGAACACTGCCAGGGAAGGAGACTCTGCCATTTCCTTCCTSCTTCTTCTTCCCTTTCAATGCTTTACAACTCCTTCAGTGAAGAAATTTTTTCCAGCGTCCCCCCTGAGGCTCCCCTGGCCCAGCCTGAGGCCGTTCCCTCTGCTCCTGTCCCTGTTCCCTGGAGCACAGCCCAACCCCCCCGGCTGTCCCCTCCTGKCAGGAGCTGTGCAGAGCCACAAGGGCCCCCTGAGCCTCCTTTGCTCCAGGCTGAGCCCCTCCCCAGCTCCCTCAGCCTCTCCTGGGGCTCTGTTCCCTTCTCTGGACACCCTCCAGCCCCTCAGGGTCTGCACTGTCCTGAGGAGCCCAGGACTGACCCCAGGATCCAGGGTGAGCCGCCAGTGCCCAGCACAAGGGGCAGGCCCTGCCCTGGGCCTGCTGCCACTCTATTCCTGGCACAGCCCTGGTGCCACTGGCCTTTTTTGGCCACCTGGGCACATCTGGGCTGATGTTCASCTGCTGTTGACCAGCACCTCCCACCAGATCCATTTCCAGCCCCTCTGCCCCAGCCTGGAGCATGGGATGGGGAATGTTCAGGTCACACAGATGGAACACCCAGGCAGGGATGATGCTGTTCCACAGCCACCAGGAGGGTTCCAGACCAATTACTTGGCTCATGGAAGCAGGTTCAGGGCAGGAAATCACAGATTCCCAAGGGGCCCTCATAGCCTTGGGATAATTCACCTGTTGCAAACATTTTCTCCTCATTCTCGAGGGTCAGAGAAGCCTGCAGAGGCAGATTGCTGCTCTGTGGCTGTGTTTATGCAGGGTGAGTGCGAGCCAAGGCGCAGGAGCTGTGTTGTGCTCTGTGTCTGCTGGAGTTAATTGGGGTCTTGTTTGTTTGCTGAAGAAGCACAGAAGGATCCCAGGCTCTCAGGACACCAGGCAGAGAGATTTAGAATGAATTATAGAAAATACATGTATTAGTCAGTGTATTCTTTCATATGTCTTCTCCTGTCTTTGCTGATCTCTAATAAATCAGTGTTTTGGAGACCAAACAGAGGCATGAAAAACCTCACAGTACTAGGTTTTTAATAAGCTCTCCCTTGAGCCTTTAATTTAATTTTTCACTTTAACATGCTCTGTCCTACTGCCAGTCCCTTTCCTTTGGTAACATTTTAAAGTGTGCTTCCTTTGCCAGACTTTTCCAAATGGATTTGGGATGGAACATTAGGCATCTGATTAAAATTTGTTTTCTTTCCTCCCACATTTTTGGAAAAAAAATCTGTCTTTTTTTTCAGAAGAYGGACACAAATTTCTATTACAAATCAGAGAACTTCATTTACCACTGCATTGAAGTATTTTGCTTTGCTACCTTCCTGCCAGCTCTCACCAGGGCACCTCGAGTGAGACTTGCAGCAGAGGAATCAGCTCATTCCTRTGGCTGTGCTGCCTTCTGGGGTGTGAAATTCCCTGTAACCTCTGGTTTTGTTCATGCTGGCTGTCCTGGACCCATTTCTGCGTTGAATTTCCCCTGGGGGCTTTACCTGCTGARGTTTTGCACTGTGCTGAGGCCCTGGGGCTCACTGCAGTCATTGTTGGGGTGGGTGAGGCATGGAGCTGAGCTTGCTCCTTRTCTCTGCTGTCCCCCAGGAGCTCCAGCTCCAGTGGATTCCCAGCACAGAGCTCACCCAGCGTGGCAGCTCTCCTGGTCACACCCTGCAGCCTTGAGCTGCGTTGTTCCCCTTCACGTCTTCACTCTTCATGCCACCCTCCTTTTCTTTCCTAGTTCTCTTGCTCTTAGTTGTCATTTCTATTTCTATTTCTATTTCTATTTCTATTTCTATTTCTATTTCTATTTCTATTTCTATTTCTATTTCTATTTCTATTTCTATTTCTATTTCTATTTCTATTTCTTTGTCCCCATTATTACAGTGCCTGTTGGACTTGTGCTTTAGCTCAGTGTGGCTCAATCTTCAGCAAAGGGCCAGGGGTTCCCATCCTGCAGAGCTTCACTCTGTCTGCAGGCCTGGCAGGGGAGCAATGGGATGGCAGAGCTCAAGYCAAAGCCAGCTCAGTCCTGACTGGAGGGCACTTAAAGCAAACCTGAGCTTGCAAATGTGCCATAACTCTTTTGATTGGTTTAACTGCTGCTGGTACCCACGCTATGGAAAGGGTTCTGGGTGCTTCATGTTACCATCTGCTGACCCTGCCCAGGCATCTTTCCTTCTCTGGAAACACTTACGGAGTCCAGTGAGAATTAGGCCCCACTTAGGGCTGGAGCTGTGCACTAAATAACTTGTTCAGAGCTGAGGGAAAGCTCCTGTTATAACCAGGATCCTCTGACTGTGAGGAGTTGGTGTTTTCCTGGGTCTGCCTTGTATTTCTCTATTAAGGACATGTGATTATCCTGTAGTGAGAGGTATTGCTGTGCTGAGAAATCTCTGCTCAGGATCTCCAGCCTGAGCCATTATCATGAGAAGAATGGATTTCTCCCCTTCTGTGTATTAGGGACGTGTTGTGACTTTGTGGAATCACTGCAGGAGTAAATGATGTATGAAATGAGAAATCTCTGCTCCGTGTGTGCAGGCACAGCYGGGGCTCTCAAAGTTCAGCTCAGAGGCAGCCAAAAAAATCCCTGAATTGTCCAACATGACTCTCCTGGTAAAACACCTTCCAGCAGGTTTGGTTTAATGTTTTTCCTGGTGCACTCACAAGTCTTGAGTGATCAGTGCCGGGAGAGATGCCCTTGCCCAGTGTGGAGAGCACTCTGTGCACAGGGAGAGGCTGTTTCCCTGGAAGTCTGTAGCCAAGAAGGGATGCTCCTCAGCTTGGGAGGAAGATTTTGTTCCTTCAGAGTCCCTTATAAAAGCCCTTATATAAAACTTCCTTCTGTAGACATCCCACCTTGCTCCTTCCCCAGGCAGCTGAGCTGGGCACACTGAARCTGGCAGGTGTTACCTGCAGCCAAGTGAGACTGGGGAAGTTGTGCAGCTTTCTGGCTTTTATTGCCACATCTGGATAAAGCCCAAGGCTGAGCTTCAGTCTGCTCACTGTCATTCTGTCCTTCCTTAGGCCCCCTGCCCTCCTCCCTTTTCTTTGGGYGTGAATCAAGGGTCTAAAAGAATTAAAAGAGTTATGAGTTTASCTAGAAGGATAGAAGCAATATATAGAGATTAAGAGTTTAGCAAGAAGAGAAGAAGCAATGTAAGAGGGCTAGTTATTAGCAGATGGAGCTAAGTAAAGCTAACACAATATATCATTTACTTGACTTTGTTGTATTTGTAGAAGCAGGATGGGAAGATAGGGCATTGTAAAGATAAAGAAACCATAACTGGGCCTGAGCCCCAAATCCAGGCAGAACCAGGCTGGGGAGCTTGGGCTATGRCCAAGGGACCAGAGAACCTGCTAACAAGACAAAGGGAATAAGCTTACCACAGGAAAGACTCATGGTAAAAATCCCTGACTTCATCTGAGGAGACCACTGACCCATTTCAAAACCCATCAACCCATTTTGAGCAAAGGACTGCACAGGTGTGGAAGGACTTTAAACTCCTTTGAATACAAAGCAGGGCAGGCAGGGTCAGGTAACATGTGTATAGGTGTATTGGTAATTCTAAGAATATGGAAGATTTTTAAGAATAAATAGAGAGCAGGAGCTCTGTGAATTTTGCACACATCTTCAGGAGGCTACTCCCTGTGTGTCTGGTGCTGTCCATAAACATCCTACTTTGTAACTTTAATTAGTTAAATAGTTTTTCCATGCTTCAGGTGGATGCATCAGCCAAAAGGCATGAACTCCTCACACTGGAAAGCATCAGTAACAGTCCAGATTCCTACAAGGCAGGTTCATGGAGCTAAAAATACAACACTCCACTTTTTTTATTTTCTAAAATAACCTCACCTCCTCACAGGTAATTCAGTTGGGGAACAATTGGGAATTGATAATAAAGGACATTTTTCTTCTTAGCTTTAACAAGGAGGCAGAATGACTGAGAGATAACTCCCTTGGATTCATACCAAGGAGCTGCTCAGTGTTCCTGGGAGAGTGCCTGGAACTCACAAAACACATCATCTGTTTAGTCCGGGCTGGATGAGTTATCAGCTCAGCACTAACTGTGCCTCTCCCTGCTGCTCTCAGCAGGCCCTTCTTACCCCAGGGTATTTGAGATGAGCCCTTTCCCCTGCTCAGACTTCCTGTGTGACATTAACCCTTGGAGTGCTCAGTCTGTGTCAGAAACCCTCTAAAGAGCACTTTTCTGCATCAGAACTTTAGATATGGATAAAATGAGCATGGCTGACTTCCTGCAGTCCTGCAGACGCCCTGACCCCTGGTTTTGGCCCTGGTTTCTGGGTGCATTTGTCAGGTCTGGGGAAATAAGGTGTTGTTCTGTGCCATCACCTCCTTAGGTGCCACCCTCACTACTCTMTGCCAGGGACAAATAAACCTAAGCTAGGGAGTGGGGACAGATGGAGAAAAGGTGATTTTTTTTCAGCACTGCTGTGGCCCTTTGGCTTTGCTGGGGTTTCAGCACATTTGGTCAGCTGGAAGAGCTCTGTCAGTGATGGCRGAACGTGGCTGGTCACATGAGATAAGGGCAGCAGGGGTACCTGGAATCCTTGTGGGGAGCTCTTTTACATTTKGAATCCCAGTTCTGTAGGATCCTTCTGATGAGAAAACTGCTSTACCAAGCACTCCTTTGGGGGCTTCCTGCAGGCTCTGAAAACTGTTTAACTTAGATCCTCCTGGCACCTGACCTTGAACCAGGGACTGCTTCAGAGCTTCAAGAGTGGCTCTTATGTCTTAAAACTGTGGGGAGTGTCTGCCCATGCAAGTTCATCTGGAGGGGGTTTGCTCTCTGTGGGCCAAGTGCTGCTCTTCAGATTTTTGTGTTGCCATTTCAGCCTTGACATTTTGGTGGAAGGTGTCCCTGCCTGTGGCAGGGTGTGGAGATGGTCTAAAGGTCCTTTCTAACCCATTCTGTGGTTCTGTGATGATTTCTCTGCCTTTGCATGTTAAAAACTTGCTTCTCCTCCAGCTGCTTTTTCTGTGCTTCAATGCCTGTTTTGCTCCTCTTGAGTGAAACCCACTTCAAACCTTCATCAGTTGCCTCTGCAGAGCTTTCACCAGCCCAGCAGCACCTGCCTCTAGGAAGTGCAACTTCAGGAGTGCTGTGGTTGTCCCCAGGGCACCCAGCAGCAGAGCTGTTCATGGAATCATAAAGGTTGAAAAAGCCCAAGATAAAGTCAAACCTGTCCCATCCCCACCTTGTCCCCAGCCCAGAGCTCTGAGTGCCACCTCCAGCCCTTCCTTGGGCACCTCCAGGGATGGGCACTCCAAACCTCCCTGGGCAGCCCCTGGCAGTGCTGAGCCCCCTTYCCATGGGGAAATTCCTGCTGATGTCCATCCTGAGGCTCCCCTGGCCCAGCCTGAGGCCGTTCCCTCTGCTCCTGTCCCTGTTCCCTGGAGCACAGCCCGACCCCCCCGGCTGTCCCCTCCTGTCAGGAGCTGTGCAGAGCCACAAGGGCCCCCTGAGCCTCCTTTGCTCCAGGCTGAGCCCCTGCCCAGCTCCCTCAGCTGCTCCTGGGGCTCCAGGCCCTTCCCAGCTCTGTTCCCTTCCCTGGACAAGCTCCAGCCCCTCAATTTGAGTTTCTTTGTCTCAAAGTGCTTCAGCAGTGCCAGCACAGGGGGATGGTCACTGCTCTGCTCCTGTGGCCACACTTGGCCTGGCACAGCCCAGGTTCCATTGGCCTTTTTGGCCACCTGGGTACACCTGGGCTCATATTCAGCCTCTGTCACCAGCACCTCTGGATCCTTTCCTACTGGGCATTTTCCAGCCCCTCTGCCCCAGCCTGGAGTGTTCATGGGGTTGTTGGGACCCCAGTGCAGGGCCCAGCACTTACATGCTTATGTTTATGAAAATGGTTCAGCTGGGCCTTTGGTTGAGACTTTTCATCACAGGCTAAAGGTTTTAGATGCATGTTTTATAGAAAAATTAATGATCTGCTTTTAAAATCCAACCACAGAACTTAACTGTGGTAATCCTGCAGTGTTCACAGAGAAAAGCAATAATGTTGTGGTTGAAACCACTGTGTCTGGGAGCCTGCAGAGCTGCCTGGGACTGGGAGCCTCTCTTTGAACCAAGGAGGGGACATGGCTCTGCTGAGTTGTGCAGAATGATTCAATAAAGCTCATTCTGTGACACTGGGTTGGAACATCTCCATCAGGGCAAACTGATGGTGCTGGAGGCTTGCAGGCTCTTTAGTGCACAGGAGTGCTCTGTGGTCTGTAACTGCCCAGGCCTCCCAAGGAAAGGGATGTCTTCCATAAGTGTAGCKCACAGAGGGTCGTTTTTTGTGTGTGTGCAGGCTTGATTCACCTAATCAACCAGCTGTGTGTTGGGCTGTAATGGTAAATCCTGGAGATCAATGCATTTGCTTTCCATGTAACAGCTCCTGAATGAGTGCAGTGCTGCACAAAGGGGATGGTTAATGAGCCTGGTTCAGCAGGGTGTTCCAGGCAGGTGTGGTGGTGAGATGAGCCAGCAGTCCCATGGGAGAGGCTCAATCCTGATTTATATCCCCTTCTGCCACCAGCTGAACCTTGGCTGGCTCTATATGATATGCCCAGGGCATTTGGGGCTGTTAGGAGTTGGTTTTGTCTCTGTTTTCAGGAGGGGAACGTGCTGATCACCCCTGTTTCTGGAGCACAGCATTTGAGCTGAGCCACCTCCCTGTGTCCCTCCCTGAGTGATGGCCTCACATCTTTATCCCAAGAAGGGGGCTGGAGGGTTTTTCCACCACTTTTGGGTTTGTTGTTGTTGGAAAGGCTCCTGAGGTATTAAGTTTTTTTTCTTAGCCCTGTGCTCAAAGAAGAAGTTGAGATTATTCAGCTTTGGTTTTTAAGGTTGTTTATTTTCTCTTATCTAATACATGATTTTTGGACTTGCAGAGGTCTGTCCAGCAGGTCGGGTTGAGGCACACTGACCGCCCTCAGTTATCTTTTTACACTAAAAACTACATGTATTTTATTTATAATAATTTTCTAATACTTATCACTTATATTAGAYAGTTTGTCTCTAAATTAATCTAAAAGTGCTACTATCACAGTAGAAGATGGAGGTTAAGAAGAAGTAGGAGGAAGGACAGGACACGCCTAAATCTTTCTATTTTGTCTTTTGAAYCCCCATTCTAAAAACTCTAAAATTCTATATTTTTACTCGGTGATAAATTCATTATCGTTCTACTCAAACTCTTGTGGCTTGTAACTTCTCACACAAAGTTGGTAATTGTTTCCATGGGCTAAAATCAAAGGCACCACAGGTGTTTGTGACTCTGTGCCAAGGTCTCTGAGCCCCTGTCAGGGTCTGGAGTCCTCCAGGGCATCTAGAGCAATGTCCTGGGTTCTGACACACCACGGAAGCTGATGAGTGGAACAATTTTTTTTTGTTAGATCCAAACACTCTGGTTTCTGCTGGCCACACCAGTGCTCCAGCCATGGGCATCTCTGCTCTGGCCCCTCTGTACCCTGTGAACCCTCTCAGCTTTCCTCCGATGACCCTCTCTGCCTGCAGAGACCTTCAGCCAGGGGAGCTGCTGGGGAGGTGACCCTGAGTAAGGACAGGGCCATGGGGGGGCTGTGAGCTCCTCTCTGGAGCTGAATTTCACAGAACCATTAACCTCAGACTGCTTGGTGTTAGAAGGGACCTTAAAGCTCAGCTTGTTCCAGGCCCCTGCCAYGGGCAGGGACACCTTCCACTATCCCAGGGGGCTCCAAGCCCAGTCCAGCCTGGCCCTGGACACTTCCAGGGTACTGCATTAACAATTTCTAAAGCTTGGGGAGAAGAAGTCGTGCATAGAGTGTGGCTTGTGCTCTTCCAGATGGGGTTGGAGCTGGACTGAATTGTTGGGCTCATAATTTAAATTCTGCATGGGCTGCCTGATGTTCAGGAACGCTGGACAAGGGATTGTTCATAGCCACACATGGACTGTGCTGCACACCYAGGGGTCATTTGGGACCCCCTGTGCCTGGGGAGTCATTTGTGCTTGGGAACTTGGGCCACACAAAGCTCCTGCTGCCCCACAGGGGCTGTGCCACCCCTCCTGATTTGTTGTGCTCTTCTCRATGCTGATGTTCTGCTGTTTACATTAACGTAATTACATTAACATAAACAAAATATTTATATTAAAGTCACTGCAAGGGAAAAATCACTTTCCTTATCCTGTCTCGCATCTCCACGTTGGCTGTTTTTCGTAACACACTTTTTAATCTTCACTAATACTCCTATTTAAAAAAACACAGACATCTTGCAAGTACAGCTCATTAGGACTGGAGGAGGAACAGTGTCCTCATGATGGAGGAGGAACAGTGTCAGTATTTCAGATACACAGGAAGTAGGATTTGGAAGTACTTGGTTTGGACAATGTAAGGAAGAGATTTTCAAGGGCAGAACATTAGGTGACATCAAGAGGAATCAAAGGCTATGTTTTCCAAAGAATCTGTGTGGACTGAAGGCCAGATTTTATCAGAAATCAGTGAGACTTGCTGCTTTACAGAAATTAGGCTCAGTTGCATTTGCTTAAATGAAGTTCATCAGTGGARCTGCTTGGCAGTGTATTGAGATAAAAAGATCCCCAAGTTCCTGCAGGATTACAATTCTAGCAACCTTTGGAAAAATCAAAGCATTTAACATTCACAGGTGTCTTTGGAAATCTCTGCTCTCACACCACAGCTCAAGGAGCCCAGTTTGAGGGATCCAGTACTAAAACTCCTGGCCTCTGTGCCTGAGGCTTCTTATTCCTGCAGAAAGCAGGGTGACTTCACTGTACCAATCCTGGAACCCCAGGCTGGGCCGGGCTGGCAGGGGCCCAGCGGGTCCCTGGTGGCACCTCCCTGCTCAGGCAGGGCCATCCCAGAGCACAGGGCACAGCACTGTGTGCACAGGGCTCTGCAGTATCCCCGCTGAGGGAGACTCCAGCCCCTCCCTGGGCAGCCTGCTCAGGGCTGGGCCCTGCCCAGGGCAGAAGTTGTGCCTCCTGGGCAGGGGCAGTGCTGGGCTCAGGCCCTGCCCGTGGCTCTGCTGCCACTGCTGGGCCTGGAGCAGAGCCCGGGCCCTGCTCTGCCCCTCCCTGCACACAGGGACACCCAGGGCTGAGGGCCCCTCTCAGCTGGGGCTCCTCTCCAGCCTGAGCAGCCCCAGCTCCCTCAGCCTTTCCTGGGCACAGAGATGCTCCAGGCCCTCCTCATCCTCACAGCCTGRGCTGGCCCCGCTGCAGGAGCTCCTGTCCCTGCTGTGCTGAGGAGCCAGAGCTGGACACAGCACCCAGAGCTGCCCCCAGGGCTGGGATCACTCCCTGACCGGCTGGGAATGCTCTCCATGAGGCACCCCAGGATCCCATTGGCCTCCTGTCCCCAGGACACTCTGCTGCTTCAGGGACATCCCACAGTCCACCATGAACTCCCAGCTCCTTCTCCTCAGAGCTGCTCCAGCAGGRCCCCCCCAGCCTGTGCCTGTGCCTGGGGTTGTTCCTCTCCAGGTGCTCGACCTGCATTTGCCTTTGCTGAACTTCAAACAGTTCTTCTCTGCCCTYCTCTCCATGCCATCTAAAGGTTATAGTAATTATAATTATAATAAAAATAGTATCAGTGATTTCTTTCCTATTCCTCTATCCTACCTCAGAAGGATCTTTAATGGAGTTGCTCCAAGGCAGAAGCTGGTGTGTCAGGCTGCCCCCAGGGCAGGTTCACACATTCAGCAGGCAGATCTGGATTTGGGCAGGGGTGTGCCAGCCTTCCCTGGCTGGCAGGAGCGGGAGAACCGCTGGATCTGCTGTGACGTTCATCGGCGTGAGGGGAGAGAGAGATTTGATAAGGCCAACTACACCAGGCACGAGTTGTTTGGCCTCTTTTGTGTCTGGAAGATGAATGTCAGGAAGTACCCAAGGCAGCCCATATTCTTTAGATTCTTGCCCTGAATTATTTAAGCATATTCATGTCTGCTTTCGTACCAAATTACATCTGCCGCCCTGGGACAGATACTGTGGTTTGTACAGAGCACTGAAGCAAAAAGGCAATTTTCCAGCAGCAGTCAGTGATGCTGGTGCCTTTATTTTTGTCCTTCTGTCTTACCCATGGTACCTTGTTAAAGGCCACATTTTTCATTTGCTGCCTTTCCCGTTAAAGCAGCACTTGCTGTTCCATTTGACCCCGTTACAGTTTAAGGTTTTTTTCTTCCTTCTTTGTTTGGTGTTAATCCTGCTCCTAGGGATGGGTTTGAGGTTAAACAAGTGCTTTGTGCCTTTTGTACAAGGTATCTGTGTCCCCTTGAACAGGCAGGTGGCCTTTTAGAGACTTTGATTCTTTGTTTGCACTTGAAGTCCAGGGGCAGATGCTGTGTTGAATGCCATGGGAGTACTGATGTTTTTGAAATGAAACAAAAAGAAGTAGCCACAAGCAGATGCTGGACCAGTGCTTCTGGTCCTGGTCCTGCAGAGAATCTCTGACTTTGGTGTCAACATAAAAGTCTGGGGGACTTGTGGGATCCATGCACYATGACTGCCAGGGCTGGAGTCCAGGGTGTGGGCAAAGGTAGTTTTACTTGAGTTAGAGAGGAAAAGAAGGGAGAGAGAATCAGGGGTGACACCTTGGGTCATGATGGAGCCCAGTGTGGCCTTGGCCCTGAAGCTCATATGAAATATTGGCCTCCTTTTAGACTGCAAACCACAAAGAATTTACCACTGCTCCTGGGTTTTATATCTTCGCCTCTCCCTTTTTCACCATCTCCCTTTTCTCCCTTGCTTTTCCCTTTTCCTCTTGTTTTCTATTTTCCCCTGCTTTTCCCTTTCCCACCCTTTGACCAGAGCAGGGCACAGTGCAGATGCAGTGAAGCCCTTCCACACAAGAGAGCATTTTGTCATTTGGGGTAAGCACATCCCAGCTCTCCCCCATTCCTGAATTACCCAGCTGCCTTCTTCAAAGTGCAGCTTGCAACCCTGGCAGGGGCTCCTGGGACTGTGCTTGTCAGGATTCAGGTTTCTGAGAGTGTCATTGCTGAGCCTTCCCTCAGACTTACAGTCACTTCAAAAACCCATTACAGGCTAGAATATCAAGGGCACAGTTAAACCCCTCCAGCATCCATCTCTTCAGTACATGAATGGAGTGGATGAGCTATTTCCAGCCTGACACCATGGATCACAGAGCTGCAGGTATTTCCCTGCCAGCACTCAGATCCTGGCCTTGATTTGTGAGGATGCTGAGCACAGGAAGTTTCCCCCAGTGCCAGGCAATGTTCTGTGTGCAGGTACATTTGGTGTGAGCAGGAAGCAGGGCTGGAATGGATCGTGTTCTCCATGGAAAARCTGTCAGCCCTTACTGAAAGGAAGGGAGGAGGTGTCCTTTCCAGGTACAGCTGGCAGCAGGTACCAGTCCACAGGTCTGTCTTTTAGCCAGGAATTTGGTTTCCTTTCTTGCCTGTACAGGTGTCCCACTGCTCGTTTCATTGGCCCATACAAGTGGTTTAAGACTCAGATCCATTTAAGCACATCTTCAGTGTTAAATTCAGTAATTAGGGCATCTCTCTAATGAGGAAGGSCTGAGGGAGCTGGGGCTGCTCAGGCTGGAGAGGAGCCCCAGCTGAGAGGGGCCCTCAGCCCTGGGTGTCCCTGTGTGCAGGGAGGGGCAGAGCAGGGCCCGGGCTCTGCTCCAGGCCCAGCAGTGGCAGCAGAGCCACGGGCAGGGCCTGAGCCCAGCRCTGCCCCTGCCCAGGAGGCACAACTTCTGCCCTGGGCAGGGCCCAGCCCTGAGCAGGCTGCCCAGGGAGGGGCTGGAGTCTCCCTCAGCGGGGATACTGCAGAGCCCTGTGCACACAGTGCTGTGCCCTGTGCTCTGGGATGGCCCTGCCTGAGCAGGGAGGTGCCACCGGGGACCCTCTGGGCCCCTGCCAGCCCGGCCCAGCCTGGGGTTCCAGGATTGGTATAGGAAAATGGCCCAGCCAGGCAAGGACCAAAACAGGCTGGGCAGGATGGGCACAGCTCATATTAAATATATTTTAGTATTTAATGCCGGTTGGATAAGGCTTAGAGCACCCTGGGATAGTGGAAGGTGTCCCTGCCATGGCAAGGGGTGGAATGGGATGAAATTTGAAGTCCTTCCCAACCCAAACCAGGATGGGAAAGGCATCCAAAGCTTTGGGGGCCAGGTGCAGCTGGAATCCCCTGGCAATGGGACACAGATGTGTCTGAAACATCTCCTTTCAGGCCCCAGGGTCCCAGATGTATCAGGAGGAAAGACTGTCACCAGTTAAGTTTGGTGTGGGACAAATTGATGTTCTGCCTCTTTCCACTTGTGTCCTGTGACCTCAGGTGAGAGATCCTCACAGATCACTTCTCTTTTGAGTTATCAGAGAATCTCCTGAGCTGGAAGGGACCCACAAGAATCATTCAAGCCCAACTCCTGGCCCTGCACAGGCATCCCAAGAATCCCACGCCGTGCCTGAGAGTGTTGTCCAAACACTGACTGAACTCTGGAGTACTTGTGATTTAAGTTAAATATGATATAATTTACAGTGAAATTGGTGGAAATTGGAGTCTAAATACCCTTAAACACCTGGCTTCAGGTGCTTGTCTGGAAACTCTCACTCCATATGTAAATAGTGTGTGCTATGCCTAAACCAGAGCTCTCATTTGGCCCAAGGATGGTAAACCTTTCTAATGTCTTTCTTTATCAGAGCTGGAAACATGCAGAGATGGTCAGGAAGAGAGAGCCCCTCAGCCCCAGCTGGCTCTGGTTCTGTGTTTTATATGCAGCCAGGCTCTTTGCTGCTTGCACTGAGCTCCAGTCAACGTAACAGACTCATTTGTGCTGCCTCAGTGGGAAGGAAAATCTGTTGCTTGGAGGACTTAAGTGTCTGCAGGTTGCTGTGGCACGTGTGAGCATCATGCACAGGCATAAGATGGAGCAGAGATGAGTGAAGAGCTCCCAGGATGACAAATGTGCTGCTGGAGAGCCGTGGGGGCTGTGCTGGGGGTGTGTGACAGGCTGTGATGTGCTCCAGCAATCTGATGGTGATGACATGGGAGATAGCTGGGCTGTGTGATCCTGCTGGATCCCTTCCAGCAAACATCCCTGTGGCTGCTCCTTCCCCCAGGCTCTGGGCATTCTTCACCTTTCTTATCTTAATCATGTCTTGCTGCCTGTGAAAGGCTCTGCTCTAATATTATTGGGCTTTTATTTAGTGCTTGTGACAGCATTGCCCTGGCTGGATCTGTTGGAGGGCAGGGTTTTTAAAAGGGTTGCACAGATGTATTGAGATGTTAGAAAACAAGCAGGACTTCTAGGGGGAAACTCATCCTATTAAACCACTAATTTTCCTTCAGATTCCCTCAAAGTATCATGCTCTGTGTGTTTTATAGCAGGACTGTTCCTCCTTTGCCATTTACTTACATTTTATTTATACTTGCATTGTAAGGCCTGAAGCATTCGTGCCTCAAAAGACAAAACCCAGAGATGTGCCCCAAATTTATTGCTGGATAACCTTAAAGTGGGAAGATTGCCAGAGAGCTGTGGAAGGCATATGTTCTCCCTCTGCTTGGAGAGTCTCCTCAGCCTCCACCCTGGCTGTTCTGTGTGCCTGCCTGCTGCTTTTCCAGCAAAGGTGCAGAATCCAAACTTAATACAGAGAGGAATTACCAGCACTGTTCTTGCCTTTGCTGTGCAGTGATTCACACTACGTAAATGTTTTATCCCCAAGCCCAAGTCAGGTGCTCAGAAAGAAGCAAGAAATTTGTGGTTCCTCCATTTGTCTTTGTTGCTGCTCCACCTGGCTGCCTCCAGTGCTCACAGAATCCTGGAAAATCCTGAGCTGGAARGGACCCACAAGGACCATCCAGTCCAAGCTGAGCATTCCTCTGAGCCTGTGCTGTTCCTGGGTGCACTTCTGGTTCCTCCTCCTTCCCAGCAGTGAGAGCACTGAATTTGTGTTCTTAGGGGTGGCTTTTGGGGTGTGACTGATGTCATGTTTGGGCTTCTGTTCTGCTGCTCTGCTTGGGGACACTGGGGAGTGACACTTGTGTGACCAGAGTGTTTCCATGAGGGGCTGCACTCCCACATGCACGGCTTCCCAAAGCTGTGGCTTCTGAGGGGGAAATGCTCCCTGTTTTTTCAGGCCTAAGCACCCTTAGCAAGTCTCGAGTGTAAAAGTGATTTAGGCAATTTCTCCATATTTCTGTAGCATGTGTGACACTCACAGAGGGCTCATGAAGGGTCATGGCTCACCCACCTCTAATTTTGGTGGTGGTGCAGGGGGGGAATTCCTCCTCTACCTTTAGTTTAGACAACTGGGGATTAAAAATAACCTCAGCCCAAGGAAGGAAGGATCCCAGGCTGTAGGGTAGAGTTCAGAGTTATCCATCCAGAGGTATCATCCAGCCCTGAKGGAAAGGAAGGGCCCACCTGACTCCTCCTCAGCCAGCCCTATGTGCTGGGTCATGCTGAGCTCAGAGCTCTGAGAGTTTTAATCCATGTGATCCCAGAGAGCTTTGGGCTCTTCCAGCTCAGCTGGCTGCACCCAAATGTCAGCTCTTGCACCTAAGCCTGGGCACGGCCTCCTTAGGGATTGATTTCCATCCTTCCTCTGTGACAGGACACTGCAGCCACGAGTTGTTTCTCCAGTGGGGTTTGCAGAGCAGATGGCTGAGGAGTGGCGTGCTGGAAGGAGRGAAAAGCTGCCTTTATGGAGCTGCTGCTGCTGGTTTGGGCCATGAGGTATTTGGTAGCTGCTGCCAACACATGGATTTTGTTTAAATTTCACAGAATAGGGAATCATGTGAATGAAAACATGATGTGCTTCTTTTAGGCAGGGCAGCAGTGGCCACGTTACTCTGAGTAGRGGATCAAACCTGAGAAGAAAAGCTACTGATTTTTTTTTTCCTGGCCCTTAATTGTGATTCCCTGAAAACTTTTTCCAGAATCACATTTTTTTCTGTTACTAATAGCAGGAAATAGGACTGATTAGTATCTGATTACTAAGTCTAGGATATAGATGTATCCTTAAGATAGGATTAGGCCTCATGTAATGATTTTCAGCTGTTTATTATTATTTCATGTGACTAATGCATGGCCTAACCCAGAATTCAAAGCCAAGCTGAAGAAATGCCAGAAATATGCACAGCAGGGTTTTGGTGTTTGGTTTTTGTTTTTTGTTGTTTTTTTTTAACATAGAGAGCAAGTTACATGCTTGTAATTGTCTGCAGAAAGTACCATATGGGGAATTATGGGATGAGGGCCACAATGGCCCTGTATTTATTTCAGGGTCCATAAGGGAAGCATTTCTCCTGCTGCTCTGTGGACAGACATTCCTGTGCAGCACGAACACGGTGGTGCTGAGGGGCTGGCACAGCCCACACACAGCCCCAGGGTTTGGGCTTTCATTGCCTCTCTAAGGCAACAGGTGATGGAAGTGCTGGGGCTGTAGGCATTAAGGTGTCTTGGTTTGAACAGCCAGGTGTCTGCTAAGGAAGGCAGGAGACTCCCTTGAAATGGAAAATGTAAACCCCCTCCCTCTGAATTATTGTAATTTTGAAATTAAGGGGCTCTCAGGCAAAGATATGGGAGTTGGAATAACAGTTCTTTACTAGGRAAATTAAAAATACAAATGCAATAGTGCAAACAACAAACCCAGCATCTCCCCATGGGATGCTGGAATTGGATCAGCCCTGCAGGGACACTCAGTGGCCATGGAGAGCAGAGATCTYCTGGAGGGAGGGTTGGCTGTGGGAGAGAGAAAGAAAAAACTGCCCCAWGGACAGCAGAGAACTGCCCCAGCTCTGACAGATGGGGAYAGAACACACAGCCCCAAACCATATCTTACAACCCAGGACATAAGGTGGAGAATAAGAAGAAGTTTTATTACAGCACAAAGTCCAGTCAGCTCACATGAGGAGGTTTCATGAGCTCTCAGACAGTAACACCAAGAAATGGGCACATGCTGCCCCTCAGGTGCTCCTGAGTGTCCAGCTGGTGATTCACAGAATTATCCCAGCTGGAAAAGGCTCCAGGATCAAGTCCAGCCTTTGGCTGATCCCCAGCAGCCCCGAGTGCCTCGTGCAGTTGGATGCAGCAAGCTCCTGCCTTCCCCCACGTGCTGTGTCCCAGGAGCAGGCAGCAGATGGGATTTGCTCCTGGAGGAGGAGCAGCTCTTCTCCCCAGCCTGAGGAGGGAGGGAGGGATGTTCATTTCATAACATGCTGGCAAGTGTTTAAAAATAAGTCAGCAGAGCAGCAGCCAGCATTGGCTGCAGATCAGAGTTTTGACATTGCAAAAGATAAAAGCAGATTTGGAAAAATTCTGTTCAGTCCYTGCAGTCTCAGTCATGCAATAATCCCAGTCTCAGACACTGGGGAGTTTGTGGGGCTCCTTTGCTGTGGCACGAGCACACAGAGCCCTCAGGCCAGGTTCACCTCCCTCCTGGGGGTGATAAAGTTGTGCTCATGAAATGAGTCCTGTCCCAGAGTCCTGCAGTCACCTTAAATATATTCATTTACTGCTGTTGTCATTAGTTATTTGTACCTAGGTGGTGTTCAAGAAACTCAGTCATGTATCAAGATCTCATTGAGTACAAATGAACAATAAAATACACGGTGCTTCACAGACCTTACAGTTAATGACTTAACTAATTGCTCTAATTAATCTTTGCAAAATTGGGGAATTTGCMCTGGGACCTTTTGAAAAATTAGTAAACATATATTGTTCTTTTTTCTGTCAGATATTCTCATCCTGAGGTTTTTATCTCTGCTCTGGGTTACAGAACAGCCGTGCTGGGACATCAAAGCACATCCAAAAATGTCCATTTAGCCTTAATTTATGCAAAGTATTTTCCAGTGTCCACTCCCCTCCAGGCCTCTCCTTGGGCTGGCAGGATCTCTGCCTGTGCTGGCAAATGGGGTGGGGGTTTTGGGGGGTTTGGGGTGTAGCACATGGGCTATTTCACAAGCCTTGGTCTGAAAACAATTGATCTCTGAGGCTGGTCTAGTTGAAATGAGCAGCACATCCCTTCCAAGCATGTATTGAAAATATGACAAATTATTTGGCCTAGAGGATGTGATACTGTCCTACTAAATGTATCCTCCTGAGAACCTGACCTTTAGAAAGGATGTTTTGTTGTTGTTATTTTAGCAAGATAATTTCTAGTACCACAGACTCCTGCCAGCCCCAGTTTGGAGCTGAAACCTTGAGCAGCACAAATCCATTTATTACTTTTGTGCTGTATTTTTGTGTGTTCTATTTGCCTTGTCCTTCCCCCTGCAAAACAGAGGAAAAAACCCAGTTCCAACTGCTTATCTGCCTGGTACCAAAATTAGGAAAGGGATGGTGGACACAGGTGGGTAATGGGGGTGATGTGCCACAGAGAAAACTTTTCCTGGGTCAGAAATGAGATTCAGTAAATGCTGCTCTCCAAAAGCCCTGACCTGCAGCAAACTGGTCCATTTTAGATAAAAGGGATCTGACTCAGGGCTCMCTGAAGTGAGGGGAAGGACTCCCAGGAGGTCAGGCTGCTCCAAAGCCATTCTTAGCACCTCGGGTTCAGGAGTTCAGTTCTTGTTTAAATCCCTGAAGAAGGTGTGGACAGTAATTGCCAAGGCTGCAGTGCCTTCAGGTGCTGTCTCYGTGCACCCAGGGCCCCCAGTGTGGCTTCTGAGGCTCAGAACTCACTTTTCTACTCATGCAAATTCACTAAATTGAACTAAACTAACAGCTCACTTTGAAGTTCCTGCAGAGCACAGCAGTGCATCAGGGTCATGGTTCTTCCTGCTTTTCCTTAGGGAAGCCTCTCAGAGACTTAGAAACTCCAAATTTCAGATTTCAAAGTCCTGCAGTTTTTGTTTCAAGCCTGAATTGTGGTTGATGCCAAGTCAGCACCAGCCCCTGAGCATGTCAGCTTGGTAGTTTGGATTCTGGGTGTCTGATGGTGATGTTTCCATCAATCATTTGAAAACTGAGGACAAGTGTATCCAGAGCAATAAATCCAGAGCATCCTGGCATTCCACTTAACCATGGATATGTAGAAATAAAAGGGTTTGGTATCCAAGAAAGCTGAACTGAGAAGGGTCAGTTTTGAGGAGAAGGGGGATGAATGCTGCCATTAGAAGCTGTAATAGCCAGAAACACCAATATTCCCTCTCTGAGAGGAGGAAGGCACTCGAGCAGGGGGGAGCACTGGAGGATGTTCCTGATGACCCTGAGCACGTGTAGGGGTGAGATGGCTGAGGCAGGAGGGGTGGCATGGTGTGAGAAATGCTACTCACTTTCAAAATAATTTAGAATGTTTACTAAAACCTTATCAAAAATGTAACAGAAGACCGAATAGAGAAAGTAATACAGCACTGGGAGCAAATTATTTTATCACCATGTGCTCACCCACACAATGGAGGTTTCACCTTTTAACCCTTTAACCCCTCCCAGAGTTCTGTCCCTGGACTCCTCCTTCCCTGCCCAGTGCTGGAGATCACTGCCTGACACCTTGATTGGAGCTCAGGTGCTGCCACAGGAAYGAGTGACCCTCCCAAATGTGCCAAACCCAGGGCACCCCTGAGAACAGCACAAGGGGGTAAACACAACTATAAATCTATAACACTGCTCCTAACATATATACATACAGGATATTTGCCTTTTAATTGTGAAAGTCAACCTTGCCATTACTCATCTGTAACAGTGGTACAGAAAGTGTAGGAGAAGGAGGGGGAAGGAAAAGGAAGGGAAAGGAAGGGCTGGTGCACAGGGCAGGATTTGGGGTGGGGATGGGCTGGAAGCCGCTTAGCTGTGGAGATGCAGGAGAGCTGTGAGCACAGGGTTATCATAGCAGTGACTGTGGGAAAGGGGAAGCAGGATATGAATTTTTGGTGTGATGGGAAGCTTGACACTGGAAAAGCAGCACTGAAATGCAAGTGCAATCCTGCAGTCACATTCCACTGTGAAAGTGTGTACTGGAAACTCAAGATTTAAATGCAAAAGTGGCCTTTCCTCTCTTCCTGCTCAACATTTGTAATTCTCTTTGAATTACAGATCCAAGTTGCTCTCAGGTGTTGTCCAAAGATGGGATATCCTTATCCCTAAACATGGAGAAGTGGATGTAATGCTTGTGGTTTCTCTCTTGGCCACCATCTGAAGYAGGAGCTGTTCTGCTCAGAAGTGAACAATTTCTCCAAGGACAACGCAGTCTCTGYAGTCTGGGGGGTGTGGAAGGCTTGGCCATGGCAAGAGGGAAGAAAAAAGTGGCAGATCCTGGAAAGATGTCCTTGGGAAAGAGTGGGGGAAAAGAAATGATCCCCTTCAGGCCTCGAGTGAGTCAAGGGAGAGTGGGGCCCTGTCCCCACAGAGGAAGGTGTCCCCAGTTTGGGTCCTCAGCTCCTGGTGTCTGTCCCAAGCTCCCAGTGAGGTCAGACTTTCACTCTCTGMTTGGACTTGTTCTCATCCTGGGCATTTTAAGCATGACCCTCCTCCTCTTAGGGCATCTTTCCCACAGCAGCTCCAGGGCTGCTGGGCAGGGAGGGGATGGAGCTCAGGGGTTGGCAGCTCGATGTCCACCGAGGCTGCATTTTCCAGAGAGCAGCAGATTCCTGCTGAACCTGACCTGCAAAGGCAGGGAGCTGCTAAATGAGRTTGCTGACCCTGGGTATTGTACAACAACACTTTTTGTTCCCCTCTTAACTCCTTCAGTTTGCTGGAGGGTGAGGAGGGCCAGCTTTGGCAGGTGGGTGTTAGTTGTGTTCCTCAGGGAGGTGGAAGAGGGAGGGGAGGATGTAACTCACTTAGAGCTGTTGCAAGATACTGCCCAAATTGTTCAAGATTATCAGTTTGGGAATTATTAAAATATGGACTTAAAAAATTTGTGTTTCTCCCTTGCTGTCTAGGGCAAGGAATGGGAAGGCATTCAGGGTTTTTTTAACTGTAAGTATCAACACGAAAAGAGCAGTCACTGCCTATGAGCTGGGGAGCTGCAGGGTTASTCATTAGCACAGTTTTTAGGGGGGAATTAATTAGTATTCATGGGAATCTGGGGGGAGTCTTGGGCCTGATCTTGGCTGCCCCAGGGCAGGTCAGAGGATGGGCAGTGCTGGGGACAGGAGGGGACTGAGGGCAGCAAGGACTGAAGTGTTGAGGGGATGTGGTGTGGAAGAGACTGGAACTCAGGGATGGAAGTCAGATGGAGGCAGGATRGAACAGAAGGAGGAAGTGTGTGTGGGAGGGCTGGGAGGGTGGGAAGGAGAGTGGAGATGAGGATTGTGCTGGCCTGGGAAGTCRTGGGTGTTTGCTGGGTGGCAAACACAGGGCAGCTCCTCCAGAGGTTTGTCAAAGGCAAACTTTGTGAGTCCCCTTTGCTTTCTGGTCCCCAAGGGAAAATGCAGTGACAGGTGTGACTGTCCTGACACTGGTGGCACTCCCCAGGACGTCTGRGGATCTCTTCCACAGGGCAGGAGGCTGAGGGAGGCCCATGGGGACACCACACACCTGGGTGTGAGTGATCCACCTCTGGGGCTTCTCACTGAACACCTTGCTCTCAAAAAATGGCTCCAGACACTCCTCTTTGGCTAAAAATGGGATCCTGTGAAGTGCCGTAGTGGCTGAGGCTCTCTGGGTTTACCTGGTCCTTCCAGATCAGCCACAGAGCCAGGGCTTGGCTCTCAGAACGAGGTGGCCAAAGCACAGTGCTCAGTGCTCAGGTGTCACCTGTCACTTGGTGTGGCCACTCCACAGGGAGGGGCCTCTGGAGGAGACCCCCCTGGCACAGCAGGTTCTCTCATTTCCTTTCTCTAATTTTCTGAGAAATCAGGTTCTGTCTGTAAGCACTAATCCTCAGCTAAGTCACCTTGGATAAGTTATTTTCTGTATTTGACATGTAGATAAAGGAGTGAGGTGTGTTTTCTGCTGAGTTCTCTGGGAGCCCCAAGCACAATGGGACCGAGACCCTATTGTACTGTGTACCCTGTTGTACCAAGTGTTCTACAAAGGGATCAAGGACAGTCCTACTCCAGGTAGCTGAAACTCCCAGTCCTATATTTAGCTGCCTCTCAGGAGTGCTTTGAGCGTTAATTATGTTTTTAAAGCACTTAGTGCCTATCATCAGCAGCTCTCTATAGAAACACGGAGTTAAACAGTCACAGATCTGGGGCCTCTTCAGAACTGCTCCCAACAATGAGCAGTGCAACCAGGCACAGATGTGCATGGATGGTGCAGAGTGAGCTCCAGGCTCACTCCTTGAGGCAAAGCAGTTCAGCTCACGCTTTCCTTGAGCACTTGAGTGGTTTCAGCGAGCTGGGGTTGGTAGCAGAGTCCTTGAATGCACACAGAGCTCTTCCTCCCCCACACAGAGACTGAGTCACGCTGGGACAATCCCAGGGTTTTGTCCAGGAGGTGTCTGTTGTGCTCCTGTGCTCATTCCAACAGTGCATCCATTACATAAAGCACCCTGCATCCRTGGCTGCTGTGTTTGTCAGGAGAATGCAGCTGTGTGCAGGAATAAAGGCATTGCAGTGGAGAATATTTCTCTCTGATGACCAAATTAGCTCCTTTATTTCTGGCTTTGGCTGTGTCACCCCTACGGCCCATTGGCGGAGCACAAACAGATGGAAGGAGTTTGAAGAGCACAAGCACTCTCTGGGGTGCCCTGTGTGTCTGAGAGCATTGAGAGCACACCCCAAAACCTGCAGTAAATGGGCTTGGGCACTGAGGGAGGACAGTGGCTGAGCACAGAAGTTAAATGCACCGAGCAAACCCCTGCCAAATGGACTTTCTTGACCTTAAAAAGTAATTAGTGAATTCACAGCTCAGTAAATGCAGTTAGATGGGATGTGGCTTATAATATTTGCTAAGGATGCACTTGTAAACTCAGAATTTCTCTCTCTGCAGCCATGTTCACATCACAATGACATCCTTTTTTCGGGAAAGCCAGTTTTGGACAATGTCATCCCTTCTCYAATCTCTAATTAGTCTTTACAGATTGAGCACATTCAAGGTAGCCCAGGGAGGGATTATTTGGTTCCAAGGGCCCCTTTGGAGAACCCTGGAAGTGTTCTGAGAGCCCCTGTGCAGTGTGGTGCTGCTCAGGGTACAGTCCCACAGACCCTTTTTGTCCACAGGTGCCAGCCTGTCCCAGTGACCTGGAACTCTGCTTGAAACTTGGGTCACAAACACYACCCGTGAGTTCCTCCCTTCCCCAGACTTCAGGAGGGGCAAGCAGGGAGGCCTCTGCAAGGTTTCAGAGCCTGGGAGGTGTTCTGGTGACCTCTGCAGTTTGTGCCTCCCCCAGGGCTCTGTGAGGAGGTGCCCAGTGCATGGGGCTCACACAATTGGGTCACCTCCCACAAACCCACAAAACTCAGCCCAAAACCTGAGCAGCCACTTCTGTATTGATGATATCTGTGCTCACACTGTGGTATTTCTTCCTTTCTTATCTTGCCAAATGGCAGCAATTTTTCCCTTTCCAACAGGCCAATCTATACAGAGAGGAAATGTTTTCAGAAGGAAACAGGAGCGTGCACTAGAGGAAACCACAAACACTAACAGCTTGCTATAGAGACACGGTCTGGAAATAACAGATTCCTTGTGAAAATTAAAATGCTAAATATTATTTATAACCTTTGAATGGGGTGCAAAACCTGTTTGCTTGTGTTTTTGTGGGTTCTGTTCTTTTCCTGCTTTCATACTTGTTCCTGTGGTCCTGCTCCTCTCCCTGGGGTAGTCCCATCACACTGCAGGTGCTGCTCCAGGCACAGCTYCTCTGGGACAAGACGGATTTAAGAAATCCTTGTTTTCCCACCTTTGGCCGTGTGGTTTTGGGCTGGCACTGAAGTTTGACATCTCTGTGCCCAAGCAGCAGCTCTGCCTGGAAGCAAACAGGTTATGATGGAGATGGGAATGGACTGTGTTACCCAAAGGACTGAAATTTTGCACTGGAGGATAAAARCAGCAATGAAAGCTCAACAAAAGGTTTGCTTGAGCCTGGAGTGCGGGTGGGTGTGACTACCTGGGGATGAGCAGTTTGCAGTTTGGCCTCAGAAATCACTGCCTGAGCACAAATGTGAGGGCTGATGTTTTGCTGCTGAGGATGGAAGAGTTTGGGAATTCCTTAAAATGCCTTACTGAAGGTGTTTCTAGACTCTTCCATCCTCAGCAGCAAAATGGTTTGGGTTGAAAAGGACATGTGAAGATCATCTTTTTCCAATGGTCACTCACAGCCCCATCCAGCCTGCCCTTCAAGACTCCCAGTAATGGGAAATCTGTGATTTTCCTGGGCAAGGAGCTGCTCCTGCCATGCTCCTTGAGCAGCCTGGCACGTAGGAGGGTGTCCTGCCAGAGCGATGTCCTGGCAGCTCAGAGAGGAGAGCAAGATAAGTTCTCTCTTGCTTAAATTACAGCCTGCCTCCTAAAAATAAAGCTGCAGGTAATTGCTTAATTCATCACCCAAATGGGCCCTGGGCTGAGCAGTGTAAATATGCAAGGTTGCTTTTGCCCTTGGCCTTGCTCCCTGGAGCTCCTGTGTCCCAAACTGTCCCACAGGCACCGAGCCAGGCACGTCTTTGGGAACATTTTGGGGGTTTCAGCAAAGTCCCCCAAGTGCAGAGCTTGCAGTTGGGTGTGTGGAGAATCAATATCCCATTAGCTGCATGGAGCAGGGACCTTGTCTGTCTTTGGAACAGTGACAGGCCCTGCATTGATCTTTGAGTTACTGGAACAGTGTCAGACCTGTAATGTCAGGTCCTGCTGTGGGTTATGCCTTGGGAGCTGCTAACACAGACTCCTCTTGGACACTCCATCAGGCTTTAGCTCACTGTGTGTTCCCTCCCAGCAGATGGATGGCTGGGCAAAGCTCTCAGAGTGGCTCTTTCCCCAGGCTGCTCTCAGGGTGAGGAGAGCTCGTCCATCCTCCTCTCACAGAGCACCAGCAGAGCCCAGAGCCCCTCTGGCCCTGCAGCCCCAGCAGGGGACTCCAGGCTCGTGGCTGGGCTGGAGCAGCTCCCCGGGCAGGGGCCTGGTGTCTGAGGAGCTGTCTGGGTTTGAACAGCCAGGTGTCTGCTAAGGAAGGCAGGAGACTCCCCTGAAATGAAAAATGTAAACCCCCTCCCTCTGAATTATTAGAATTTTGAAAATAAGGGGCCCTCAGGCAAAGATATGGGAATAGGAATAACAGTTCTTTACTAGGAAAATTTAAAATACAAATCCAATAGTACAAAAAAGGAAAACTGCCAGAGTGAGAGCAGGCCCTGCCCCCTGTGTGTCAGGGGGTGTCCCAGCCCCATCCCATGGGGGCTCAGCCCTCCTGCAGTGCCAGCTGTGGCTCTGCTGCAGCAGGGATCCTGCACAAGGGGGGAGTTTTCCTCTGCAGCTCCAGGGCTGCTGCAGATGGGCCTGGGCTCCCTCTGGCAGTGCAGGGCAGCAGAAAGCTGCTCCTCTGGCAATGCAGGGGGCAAAGGCTGCTGGGCTGGGCCAGGCTCAGATTGGATCCAGGYAGGAATGCTTGGCTSCTCCCCTGGGCRCAGCATCTCCCCATGGGATGCTGGAATKGGATCAGCCCTGCAGGGACACTCAGTGGCCATGGAGAGCAGAGATCTCCTGGAGGGAGGGTTGGCTGTGGGAGAGAGAAAGAAAAAACTGCCCCAWGGACAGCAGAGAACTGCCCCAGCTCTGACAGATGGGGACAGAATGCACATCCCAGCCTAAGACAGGAGGGGGAGATGGCCCAACAGGCCTGGAGGGAGGAGCCTGTGAGCATTTTGTCTGCAGAGTGATGGTGGTGGGGATGAAGGTCCTGGAATGAACCTGAGCCCAGCTGCTGRTGGCAGTGCCTCCCCCAGGGTGTTTCAGCCATGCAGAGCTGGTTGTGGAGCCTTGGATGAAGCTGCTGTGCTGCTCTGCTGGGCATCTGTCCYCTCCTTGCTTGGGTCTCCTCACTGGTACCTGGCTGTGCTGGGCAGGCCCTGGCCCAGGGTGCCCAGAGCAGCTGGGGCTGCCCCTGGATCCCTGGCAGTGCCCAAGGCCAGGCTGGACAGGGCTGGAGCAGCCTGGGATAGGGGAAGGTGTCCCTGCCATGGCAGGGGTGGGGATGAGATGAACTTTAAAGTCCCTTCCAACCTAAACCAGGATGCTGGGTGCTCTCCACAGAGTCCCCTCCCCTCTCTGAGGGTCTCCTGTGCTTTCTCACAGCTGCCTGGGCATGCTGGTGCTTTGTGGAGATCTGTGCCACTGGGACAGACCAGGGAGCAGCTGCTGGGAAGGCTGCTCTGCTCTGTTCTGAGCAGCTCATGCAAATACCTGCTGTGTGTTGGTGGGGAAATGTTTGTGCCTGAGTCCCAGGAATACTGAATCATTGAAAGCAGACCTTAGACAGGGCTTACTAAAGCCAGTTCTCTGGAGTTCTTTGACATCTCAAGTGATGTAACTTGGGTCAGCTCTCTCACTCAATGATCTTAGTGATGGTTTTGATCCTGATTTTCCTTTTTGTTACACACTGTGATCTACTCCTTTTGCCTCTTTTTTCTCCCTTTTCTCCAGTATTTCCAGAATGTCACATTCCCCTGTGCTAGTCAGAGGTATAAATCTGTATTTGYGTCATAACATGCAGGTGAGATTACTGCAACAAACTCTTTTCTTTACCTTTTCTGCAAATCCCCTTCATCCCTTCCTGCTCCTGATCCCAGGCTGTTATCCAGAATTCCCCACAGCTGCTGGAACTGTGGCTGTGAGCAAACAGGATGGCAGTGGGTGTAACTGGACATTTAGGGACAAACCTGTGACAGCTGCCAGGGATTGGCTCCTCGAGTGGAGTTTCCCCTTTGAGAGGGGCAGTGCAGCAGCAGRACAGCTCCTGGGGAAGGGGGGCTGCACCCACAGGGAAGGGAATTCCTCTCGCTGGTAAATGGGCAGGAATGCTTCACATGTGTCCAGGTTTTCCCGGGACAGGAATCACCTTCAGCCGTGTGTTCTGTGTCTGAACAAAGTCTCTGTGCCTGACTCCCGTGGCAGCAGTGCCTGCTCTCCCTGCTGAGCTGCAAAGAGCTTTCTTTAGCCCATGGATTTCTGCTCTGCACCACCTCTGCTGCCAAGTTCTGCCTTTCTCAACAAGTTATTTTATCAATGTGAGCACAGTGGTAAATGCCACTATTTTTGGACTTTCAGGGAGGACAGAGCGATGTCCAAGCTCTTTCACCAGTCCCAGGTGTTGGAACCAAATAAATCTTTGCTCAGAACTAAACAGCCTTGGCCTGGGGAAGGATTTCTGTTGGTTTGTGCCAGGGGCAAATCTTGACTGGGGAATTATCATTTGGAAGCAGAACCTGGCAGTGTAATAGGCTAAACAGGCTTTGACATTGTCCTGATGGCTGCGTTGTCCTTGCTCTGGGTGCTGATCCTCCCTCTGGCTCTGAAAGTAATTTCCCTCTGTTTCCATTTCTATATTGATAAGAAAACTTCATTTTTGAATCCCGGTGTGTATGCACCTGTAAATGCAGATTTGTGTTTCAACATTTCAAACGAGCCTGCAGTGACCGTGCTCCCTTCTCCATCCTTTCCAAGGAGTTCAGGGTGTGCAGGAACCTGGACATTGTCTGTTCCCATAATGATGTAAGCACAGCTGGGCTTAAAACATTCTTCTATAGCTCATCATCTAATCTAAGCCTAAATTAGAGAATCCCATATTGGTTGTGTKGGAAGGGACCTTAAAGCTCATCTCATCCCCCACTGCCATGGCCAGGGACACCTCCACCAGACCAGGGTGCTCCAAGCCCCATCCAGCCTGGCATTAAAAAGGTTATGTTATTAAATATATTTTAAAATGAGCTGTGCCCATCCTGGTTTTGGTCCTTGCCTGGCTGGGCTGCAAGAAAATGTGTTCAATTCCCTTACCCCTACCTGTCACAATTGTTTAAGTGAAATCTTAATGCTCTGTTGGACAAATTCATTTCAGCCAGAATTATTCACATAATTTTTCATAGGCAGGAGCTTTTTCAGAGATGCAATATGTTGGAGAACAGGTGAAATATGCTCTATTTTCAGTTTGTGTCTGCTAAAATCCCTGCTTGCCAAGCCTGGGCCCATTCATCTGCTGCTTTTTCTGAGTTCCCATTTGTCATTCAGTGTGAAGGCAGAGGATGGGAGTTTTTGTGACCCCCCATTTCTGAAAGTCACCATGCTCA
The DNA here is from genome assembly GCA_014549065.1 of Cardinalis cardinalis. Lineage (NCBI taxonomy): Eukaryota > Metazoa > Chordata > Aves > Passeriformes > Cardinalidae > Cardinalis > Cardinalis cardinalis. The sequence goes on along the minus strand of JACDOX010000221.1, from coordinate 600,697 downwards.
TGGTAATCTCTGCAGTAAACCAACTGCATTTGCATGGTGAAGGACACCAGGCAGTCTGTGCATTCCTGCGCTGGGGGAGATGTCCTGATATGCTAAAATCCAGCTCCTGGAAAAGGACTGTCCAGTGGAAGGGGAAGCACTGACCCTTTAGCTGCAGCATCTGATTTGGGGGATAAATTTTTGATAGGTGGTCAGCCCCAGGAAAAATAAATGTAGCATGTACAGCAAATAGAAATGTACAGGGTTCAGGGGAATACTGGTTTTTCACTGGGCTCTAGTATTTAAGCTCATTTTTAAACTTTGTATTTTTTTTCCCCCAGGAGAGAGCAAACTCTCATTTTCTGATCCCTTTATAGCTACTTCTAGTTTYCCCTGCAGGAGTAGGAGGGTGCTTTGGGGAGGCAGTGACTGCAGAGGAAGCTGACTTGTATTCCCTGCACAGTTGTGTTTGTATTCCCTGCACAGTTCCCACAGCCCTGTGGCAGCTCAGGGTTCCACAGGTGTAACCTACAGCCAGAGGAATGGGAGTTATCTACCCTAATAACAACAGGTCTGAGCAGATCTGGCTAAAATTGTGTCAAAACTGCTGCAAGGAGAGAAAATCYCATGGCCCAGGTTCCACCAGGGCTGCAAAGGAAAATGGAAACCTGTTCTTCTGCCAGTGCCCCTGATTGTTAATGAGCCCTCCCTTTTAACAGTCTGTGTTTAGCAGGACAGCACTAAAGGCTTCAGTCAGGATAGCCCTAAAGGCTTCAGCAGTCCCCCTAATTTCCAGCATTCCCTGGGACACGCTGCCCCTTGCAGCAGCTCTGGTTCCTCACACGCTGCCCTGAGARCCTCTCTGGTGTCCCCTCTCTCCTGCAGGTCACACATGGCCAGTGCCTTTGGGCCATTTCCCTCCTCGGTCTGGCTTTTCCCCAGGTCAGAGATTCCCTGTGAGCCTTCAGCTCTCTGGCTGATGTAGCCAGGAACAAACATCCCTGTGAGAGCTCTTGGGCTGAAAAATCCACTGTGCTTCACTGAGTGAGAGCTGTGCTTTGCAGAGATATCTGCTTTAATTTTGCTTTATGGTTCCTGTGTTTTCCAGCACCATTTCAGTGTTAGTTATTCCTTCTGGAGAAGGGAGGTTCCAAGCTCCTCTTCCCTGCTGGAATGTGGCTTCCACCCTGAGCTCTGTGTGTTCTGTACCTCGTGCTGCTGGAGATGCAGAAATGGAAAGATGCAGCTAAAAATTTGCTTTTCCAGAAATCTTTCCTGTATTAGAATCTCAGAATGGTTTGGGGTGGAAGGGACTTTGAATGTCCTCTCATCTCACCCCTGCCATGGCAGGGACACCTCCCACTGTCCCAGGCTGCTCCCAGCCCTGTCCAGCCTGGCCTTGGGCACTGCCAGGGATCCAGGGGCAGCCCCAGCTGCTCTGGGCACCCTGTGCCAGGCCCTGCCCACCCTGCCAGGGAACAATTCCCAATTCCCAACATCCCATCCATCCCTGCCCTCTGGCAGTGGGAGCCATTCCCTGGGTCCTGTCCCTCCATCCCTTGTCCCTCTCCAGCTCTCCTGGAGCCCCTCCAGGCCCTGCAAGGTTGGTGTTGTTTTCCCTCAGCACCCATTTCTCAGAAATGTCTTTTCAGGGCTCTTCCTTCTTCCCCAGCCCCCCCATCACAAGTTTCCTCAGCTGAGGGTTGTATGGGARGGTTAAATGTTTTCCTTCATCAAGGCTGACATGGAGCAAAAAGCTTTTCCCCCCCTCCAGCTCCTGGGGAGCTTTGGAAATGAAGGCTGCAAATCACATTAGATTGTATTTCACTAAAGATTTTCTCTGTCCTAGAAAACTCCTGCCTCCTCCTGAAATACACTCAGCTTAAGAAGAGACTAATATATTTACTCTAACTGTGCTCAGTCTAGGAATAATTTTGCTGTAGAGATTAAATTTTTATATCATCTTGAAGAAAACCAACTCCTGCCAGTCCCCAGGGATCCCCTGTCTGGCTGTTCCAGCAGGAGGGGCTCAGATCTTGGCAGCTCCACGTGGTGTCTTGCTTATTCTTTACCCTTCTCTTCTTGCAGTGCAATAGCAATATATTCCATTTGTTCCAAAGTTCAGAATTTTTAAGAAATTCTGAAAAAAAATCCTGTTTTAGCTTTGGGTGAGTGTGGCTTTGGGATGAGTGAAGCTTGTGGCTGCTCAGAGCTCTGATCTGCACCAAGACCTCATCTCCATGCAGCCCATTACCACCTCCTGAGCTTGCAGAATTCCCTAGGGGCTGAATCCACTCCAAAGATGAAAATTTTTGTGGGGATTAGTGCTGTTTATCACTACAGGTRGGCTGGAGCAGGCATCAGGAGAGACTTTCTGGCAGAGGTTCAGCACTTCTGCTTTGTGCCTGCCCAGAAGGATAAAGGATTTGCTCTGTGGCTTGGGAACAGTCCTGACTCTTTGCTTTCAACCTTTTCTGTGGGAAAATGAGCTGATGGCACCATGCTCCTTCCCTTTTCTGCTCATGCTGTCTCTGTGTGTCACTTCTGGCCCTTCCAGGCCAATTCCAAGCAGGTTCCATGGAATCCCAGAATATCCTGAGCAGCCACATGGGCTGGGCTCAGGGTAATTCCTGAAGTCACAGCAAAGGCACCCCAGGTTCACAGAAAGGTGCCCAAAATGTGGTGAATAAAAGCCAATGAATGGATTGACTGGATGAGGATGTGCTGACACCATTTGTGTTCAGTTCTGCCCCTCCTGAGGCACCTTCTCAGYCAGCTGGAAACAAATTCCTTCCTCTTCTGTTTGGACATGAATTGTCTTCCTTAAAACATGTTCTTGACTCTTGCTTGGAGTGCCACACACCAGAGTGACATTCCTGAACACTGCCAACAGCCTGGGCTGGAGAGGAAATGCTGAACCAGCTCAGGACAGACAGGGGATGATCCTGCCTGGCACACCCCACCTGGCAATCTGCATCCCCATGACTCTCCTTGCAGGTGCTCTCCTGCAGGGCAGGATGGAGGGCTCGTGGTGTGCCCTGCCCACTGCAAACGGATCCATTTGATTGATTTCTTTGGTTACATGATGTTGGTTTATCAGCATCTACCAACTTAAAGCAGTAGAAAGACAGAATGTGCAGAAATGAGCTGAGAGAAGTGAGAACTGGGATCTGTTCCACAGGCTGGCATGGCCTCAGGGGTTTGTGGTGTTCTGAGCACTGG
>JACDOX010000221.1:582178-592711 GCA_014549065.1 Cardinalis cardinalis | reverse complement strand
AGCAGGGGCAGCTCTTGTTCCTTCTGTCCCCAGAGCTCCAGACTGTCCAGGGCAGCAGGGGCAGCTCTTGTTCCTTCACCTCTCTGGGTGCTGCCTGAATTCCGAGCAGCCCCTTGGAGCATCCAGGGCTGTCAAGCACCGACAACAGGAATCCCTGGATGAGTTTCCAAAGGAATGGAGCCCAGGCTGCATTGTGCTGCTGCAGCTCCTCAGGCAGGCTGAATTGCAGGTACAAATTGCACCTTTGCCTCTGTGATATGCAAATCCCAGCACAATGCTGGATCCTTGGAGCGAGACCTTCCCCAGCACTTACCTGAGGCTGAGCTGCTGATTTCCATTTCTCATCCCCAGCTCTGACTTCCAGCAGAGCCAGCGTTACTTGGCGAGAATTAATATGAGAAGTAATGTTTCTCTTCAGATTTGGGGGGAAGAAAAGGATTAATTCTGACATTTTCAGCCTTGCATTGTATTTTTCCTCAGTTCCACTATCCATCATTCCATGGGAGACTGGGGGAGAGGACAGGGCACAGCATTAAAAATGCTTCAGTTGGGAGCTGGGCTGAGATTTGGGAGGGAATTTGTGCAGCTGCACAACTCGGTGCCTTTTATCTGTGTAAGAACTTCAGGAGTGCATTTTGTTTATTGGTTTTCTTTTTGTTTTGGGGATCAATTGGCTTGATATTGTAAGAGAACAGGTGGTCTGTGTGTAATAGGCTGGAGTTTGCTGGAGAATTTGGAAAGTTTCACCTCTTCCTACCTCTGGCTTCAAGGTTCCCTCGCTATTTAGTGCATAAAGTTTTATGGCTGATTTTATGAAGGGTTGAACACAAACCATTTAAGTCAAGTATCCTGGTCTCTGATTAAAATAGATTCAAGTCAAGGGAAATTAGCCTAAATGGCTTTGAAATTGCAGCATTAGTGGGGAAAAACTGTTGAAAACCCTCCAGCTGATAAGCATTACAAAGCATGTAGTAGTTTTAAATATAATAGTGAAGCTGTGTGGTTCAGCTAAAGGCTGCAGAGTGTCTGGAATGCCAATGGACTGGCACTGGGCCTGGCACAGGCTGGCACTCCCCAGCCTTTCCTCTCAGTTTTCCCTGTTTTTAAGGAAAGATTCATGTGGTCAAGTGTCACTGCCCTGAGTGCTGAGCAAAGCTGCATCAGAGCTCTGAGGCCTTTCCCTGCTCCTTTCTTGTGCCTGTGGCCAAAGGGAAGTGGAGCAAGGAGAGTTGTGGGGAAGTTTGGCACATTTTGTGTATATTTTTGTGTCTCCAGGCTCCCTGCACCTCGTGGTCAGCGCCACTGAGGGTTCAGGGACTCGGATATCCCTGCTCCATGGGATTTCAGGAGCTGTTGGTGAGGAGGAGCCAGTCCAGCTCACAGCTCAGGGCCTCTCAGTCCTGCCCAAAGGCAGAGAAAGGAGAGGGTTTTCCAGGAAAAGTGGTCCCAGAGGTGTGAGGATGATGTTCAGGAGAAGGTGAGGTCTTTCCCAGCACCAGGAGCTGTGGCAGAATACCTTGTTTGCCCTGATAYGGGGAATTGTGGTGTCCCTTTCTGGTAGTTTGGATTATCATCTTTGCTTTAGTTGAGCTATTTCCTTCCCCTTTCCCTTTCTCCTTCCCTCATCCCTTGCCTTTTCCCCTTCCTCCTTCTCTGCCCTTCCCCCTTCCCTTTTCCTTTTCCCCTCTCCCCTTTCCTATTCCACTTCCCTTTTCCCTTCCCTTTTCTCCTTCTTCCCCTTCCCTTCCCCTCCCCATCCCCTCTTCTTCTTTCCCCTTTCCTTTTTTTCTTCCCCTTCCCTTCTCCTCTTTCCCCTTTCCTGTTCCCTTTCCCCTTCTCATCTTTCCCCTTCCTGTTCCCTGTTCCCCTCTCCTCTCTTCCCTTCCCCTTCCCTTCTCCTCTTTCCCCTTCCCTGTTCCCTTTCCCCTTCTCATCTTTCCCCTTCCCTGTTCCCTTTCCCCTCTCCTCTTTCCCCTTCCCTGTTCCCTGTTCCCCTCTTCTCTCTTCCCTTCCCCATTCCCCTTTTCTGCTTTCCCCTTTCCCCATTGCTGCTCACCTGGGCTGGGAGGTGGAAACTCTTCCCTGCTGTTCCCCACTGAGGGATTTGGGGCTGTCCTGGGCTGATTYCCAGAGCAGAGGTGCCAGAGGTCTGGGCTGAGCTGTGTGGAGCTGGTGCCAAGCAGGAGCTGTGTAAGGTCCTGCCCCACCTGGACCTTACCCTGAGCAGGAAAGGCTGTGCTGGCTGTGCACGAGACTTTCCAGKGAACCAAGTGACAGATTCCAGCTGGGATGGCTGGGAAAGCTCTTCCTTGGGCTCAAACAGGCAGGACTGCTGTTTTGGGGTGAGTTATTCCAGAACCTGCTGCCAGGCAGTGCCATAGTGGGAAGGGCACTGGGAACACATGCCTRATCATGCCTGATTGGGTTTTTTGGCTTTAAGATGAGACTCCTGCATGTTCTGGAAAACAATCTCAGCTTCCAGATTGGAAGTACCCAAGGTGCTGCCTGCAGCCTACAGGACTTCTACACAAATCTTCACAAAAATGAGCTGGAGAGATTTTCTCAATTTTCTGCAAAATCCTCTGAAGGACAAGGCTGCTGTGTGAGTTTTGTTGTTTATCCATTCCCAGCACTCGCTGCCTGCCTGGGGAGGATGGGGGTTTGGGAGATGTGTTGTTTTCTATATTGAAAGTGAAGCATATTTACATGGGATGCCAGGGCCTGCAAACATTCCCTGCTTGGATACAACATTTTATGCACCTCTGTTGTATCCTGTGATACAGCATTTAATGGGAACCTCTCCTATGTGTAGCCAGAAAATAAAATTGCTTTGTTAGATCAGCCTGCCTGTCCATCTTATCCAGTATCTAATCTCTGATAGCGGAATTACCAGATGCTTCAGGTTGAAGAAATCATATTAAGGGAAACTATGAAATAATCTGCCCATCTGGTACATTCTGCCTCCCCCATTCTCTCCTTTCAATTCTATCCAACATAAATGTGGAGTTCTCATTATCTCTTTAAAAGTCTGTTCTTTTCTGGAATCCTGCTAAGCTCTGATTCAGTGGTATTTTATGGCATTATAGGATTAAGGGGTAGATTTAAGAGAAATAATACCCACAATTGTTAGGACTGTTGGATCACTGGGTGCAGATGACACATTCCTGCTGCTGCAAATCTCCCGACAGCTGTTCTGGGGAGGGGAGCCCCGAGGTATTAAAGTGAAGAGCAAAGATGGTGTAAGAGATAAGCAACTCCCAGAGTTTGATTTTTCACAGGTTTTGAGGGCTTCCCAGCCTGGAGACACAATCCCTTCTCCTGCCTGCCTTGGGGTCCTGCACATGGTCAGGAGGTGCATGGAAAGGGACTTTGCACAAGGGGATGTAGTGATAGGATGAGGGGGAATGGCTTAAAAATGCCACGGGGCACTGTTAGATGGGACATTGGGAAGGAATTCCTGCCTGTGAGCGTGGGGAGATACAGGAACAGGTTACCCAGGGAGGTTGTGGCTGCCCCTGGATCCCTGGGCCAGGCTGGACAGGGCTGGGAGCAGCCTGGGACAGTGGGAGGTGTCCCTGCCATGGCAGGGGCGGCTCTGGATGGGCTTAAGGTCCCTTCCAACCCAAGCCCTTCTGGGATCCTCTGATGGAAAAGGTTTGGAGGTGCTGGGAGCCTGATTTGCAGCTGTGTTCTCACAGCACCTGGTCTGTGTTTGCCCTGGGACCCTGTGGGGAGGTGCCCTGGGCAGAGCCCCCATTACCTGAAGAGGGAACGGTTCCACATCCCTGCCTGGTGTAAGTGTCCCTGTCCCTGTGGTGTTTGGGCTGAGTCAGAGCCATCCCCTGCAGCTCTCAGGGCCTGAATCACCCGTTTATTTCCGGAGCTGCTGCCGTGGGATTTCAGCACCAGCTGGCTTTGGCTGCTTTATTGCCAGGGACCTCATGCAGCAGCAAGCTGAGCCTTTCTTTGGGAYGCAGTGCAGAAGATGGAGAGCTTTGGCTTCTGGGTAGACTTAGGGTTGTTGTTTGACAGCTTAACTTAAAGAAACTAAATCAAGTTGTGATCAATTTTTATTTCAAGTGGTTTTGTGTGGCCTCTGAGGGCTCTCAGTGTGTCCCTGCTGGTGCTGGAGCACTTTGTGGGGTGGAGGGGGGCCCTGTTCCCCTTGGGGTCTCTCCCCATCCCTGGAGAGCCTCCCTCAGACTTAGGGGATGTTGCAGGGCCCAAGAATTCCATTTTGGCTTTTTAATCACAGCAGAATGTATATTTGGGTAGCGATGGATGTGGGTGTGACTGAGACACGTCAGGACTGCCCAGGTGGATGCACCTGGAGGCTGTAATTGAGTCTCCTGCCCATGAGACCTCTCCTGCCTTCCCATCTCTTGTGCTGGACCCCCAATCTCCTGCAGAGCCCACAGTGGCCATGRTTTGTGCCAGGGGGCTCAGCCTGTGCCCTCTGCTTGGCTCTGATGGGAAGGTTCCATGTGCCACCATACTCATTCTCCTGTGAAAATACAGAAATCTCCTCCACTGTGGGAGTGACTGAACTCCCTGGCTTTGCAGGTGCCCTTGTCTCAGATTTCTCTGGGACCAAGGCACTGAAATGAGGGATTTTCTCAACACCTGCCACAGGCTGGGCAGGAGGTGCCCCTGTCACAACCTCATACACCTCACCTCATTTCCTCCCTTTTAACAAAACCAAATGCTTTCTGCCTTCCCCTGCCCACAGGACTGTGTTGGCTGTGGCAGAAGTGTCTGAGATGTGCAGATGTTACAGTGGGAGAGCTCAGTGATGGCTTCCCCAGGATCTGGGACGTTCCTGAGCACACATTTGTGGTGATGTGCCTGTCACTCGTGTCCTGCCCTGGGCTGCTCAGCCAGGCTTGATGAAGTGAGTCTGCAGAGAAGGACAACATTTAAGAAGACAAAACAAACTACTTGAATTATGAGAGTGATATTTGCTGGGAAATAGAGTTTCATGCCTGTTTATTTGTTGTGATTGCTGCTTATTGCAAACAAAGGAGGTCAGAAGAGCTCCTTCTCTCTTGCATGCACAATGTGCTACTGCAGTCTGCAGAGAGTGCTTTGGTGTGTTTCAGCCCTACATCCAAACAACAGCCAGGAGAAGAGGCAGGATGGAGGGCTTTTTCTTCATCAAATAACTGAAGGGAAAACTAGAGAGGAATCAAGACAGTGAAAGAACCAAAAAAAAAAATAAATTACTTTTTCAGATGTGATATTCCCTTTGAATTGCATGTGGGAGTGTATTAAAAGATCCTTACAGCTCTAGGAGAAAGCCAGGACTGGTTGTGCACCTTCTCTCCTAATAGATGGTTGTGGGTTTGATCCAGCATTGTATGAAAAACACTCCTGCCCTTGGCTTTTTATAGCATCAGCCATAAAAAAAGGAAAAGTAATATTTTCCAGTACTTGGAAAGGTGCCACCTGAAAATTTTCTGGGAGAGCAAGTAGAGAAATCAAGCAGTGAGTATCAGTGTCACAGCTCTGGCATGCAGGAGCTGCCTCAGAAAGGGCTCACCAAAGCCAGAGCAGATTTGCAGCTCAGGGATGGATTGTTGGATATTTTCTGTCCATGTGTTGTTCTGTCCTGCCCAATCTGTCCCATCTCTGTGTGGCTCCAGGCAGTTTTAATCTGCCAGGCTGCAAAAAGTCATGGAAACCTCCTGAGCTGGAAGGGGCCCAGCTGAGGAGAATGAGAATCACTGAGGCTGGAAAATCCCTCCAAGCCCACCCAGTCCCAGCTGTGCCYSRTCCCCACCTTGTCCCCAGCCCAGAGCTCTGAGTGCCACCTCCAGCCCTTCCYTGGGCACCTCCAGGGATGGGCACTCCAAACCTCCCTGGGCAGCCCCTGGCAGTGCTGAGCCCCCTTTCCATGGGGAAATTCCTGCTGATGCCCCCCCTGGGGCTCCCCTGGCCCAGCCTGAGGCCGTTCCCTCTGCTCCTGTCCCTGTTCCCTGGAGCACAGCCCGACCCCCCCCCGGCTGTCCCCTCCTGGCAGGAGCTGTGCAGAGCCACAAGGGCCCCCTGAACCTCCTTTGCTCCAGGCTGAGCCCCTGCCCAGCTCCCTCAGCTGCTCCTGGGGCTCCAGACCCTTTCCAGCTCTGTTCCCTTCCCTGGACACCTCCAGCCTCTCAGGGTCTGTCTTGAAGTGAGGAGCAAAATCACCCAGTGCAGCCCTGGCCCTGCACAGCCACCCCAACAATCCCAGCCTGGGCATCCCTGGGAGCAGYGTCCAAACACTCCTGGAGCTCTGGCAGCCTCAGGGCCGGGACCTTTCCATGGGGAGCCTGGGCAGGAGCTGTGTCACCTCTGCACCCACCCAGATCCTGTGTCCCTGCAGGAGGGGCTGGGGAGGAGGTTGGGMATTGTTTTATKCAGGGGCTGCTGTCAGTCCTCAGCTCCTCAGTCTGTTCTGAAGTGAGAAAAGAGTCCTGGAGTGTCCTGAGCTGGAAGGAACCCCAGGGATCACCCAATCCAGCCCTGGCCCTGCCCAGACACCCCAACAATCCCAGCCTGGGCATCCCTGGAGCTCTGGCAGCCTCGGGGCCGTGCCCATTCCCTGGGCAGTGCCAGCACCCTCTGGGGGAAGAACCTTTCCCTGATCTCCATGCTGACCTGCCCTGGCCCAGCCCCAGGTGTCCCTGTCCCACAGAGCAGAGATCAGAGCTGCCCCTCAGGAGCAGCTGCAGCCCAGTGAGGCCCTGCTGGTGTCACCCGAGGCTGTGCCCAGGCTGTCCCTCCCTGCTCTGAAGATCATTCCAAACCCAGCTCCATACAGAGTCAGGTTTTTATTTCTCCTGCCTCCTCAGGGCCCTGAGCTCTGAGGAGCTGCTGCTGCTGCTCTGTGTGTGCAGGGGCTGCTGGTGCCCTGTGCCCCTCCTGCCCTCCAGGGATGGGGCTGCAGCTTCTGCTGCCTTTGGGATGATTTGCAGAGAGGAAAAAGCCTCTTTGCTGCTCCATTGCTTCCCCAGCACTAATACAAACCAGCAGGCTGTGGAATAAATACCAGTATTGATCTTTATTCCTCAGTGTGTTTGGACATGCTGCTCCTGACTTCCAGCAATGCTTTTTCTTGAAAACTGGGCAAGTAAAGGCTCTAAAAGCACACTTTCCCAGCTGTGCTTTACATTTGCTGGTTATTATTTCAGCCCATTCCTGTGACCTGCAGGAGCAGCCTGGTTCCTTGGCCACACAGGCAGCTGGGGCTGGCTCCCCCCAGAACTGGAGCTGCCAGACTCCTTGTGGAAAAGTTCAGGGATTTGTGCTGCATGGATTTAGATGGGGACACAGGAGAACTTCTTCTTTCCCTTTTGAAGCAGAGGTGACTGGAGCACACTTTGGCAGCTTGTGTGGGGTCAGGAGTGTGTCAGAAGCCTTTGGTGCTTGAAGTCCCAATATCTTCTTTAAACCCAGTTGGGAGGAAAGTGCTTTGGGGAAAGCAGCTGGAGTTGTTTAGTGTCTGTTAGAGAGTCTCTTATTTCCACTGTGCTGCTCAGTGTCACCTGCAAACACTGTGACCATGGATTTATAGCACTGCACCTCGGGGTTCTTAATGCCACACATTCCACTAATTGTCAATTTTCCCTTCCTGACTGCAAAGTTATTACCTGTTCTTGTAAGGTGGGAACATGGTGCTTCAGGGAAGGCTTCTGTGGCAGGAGTGTGCTATAAACCAGTTCCTAATGTAAACAGAAGTATTAAATGATCACTTTGGCAGAGGATGGGATTAGTRTCATTTAACAACTTGCTTTTGTGCTCCTCTGAACTCCTCTGCTGAAAAATACCTGTGTTATCATAAATACTTCTGCCTAAACTGTGCTTATGAGAATAAATGAAGCAGTTTAGGCTTTGGATACACTTCTCTCCAGTTGGCTTCCAAGGAAATCAGGGCTTGTGTGTTTGCTTGTGCCACCAGCCTGCTGCCCTGGACTGCCCAGAGCTTTTCTGTTCCAAACCAGCACATGCCCAGCCAGATCAGGCAGAGGGGGAGTCAGGCTCTGCTGCTTTGACAGCCTTGGCCTTGCAGCCATTTGTGCAGTTTTCCAGCAGGAAAATCCAAGAGCAAGGAGGGCTCAATGACTTATTGTGTGTGTGTGTGTGTGTGTGTGTGTGAAGGAGCTGGGCATGGGCAGAGCTGGGTAAGTGGATGTGACACTCAGAATTGCTCTGGCTTTTATCTCCCTTAGATCTGTCTGAGCCTAATAACTTTATTACAAGAGCCTCTCACCAGAGTAAATCCCATTCTCTGCATTCTGTTTTTACAAATTTGCCGATGATTTCTTCTTAGGACTTGCCAAGTAATGTGCCTTTGGAAATGTCTGTATGTCCCTAAATTGTAATGCCTATTTTTGAGGCCCTAATCTAAAATAGAGCTGAACATTTCTGAACAAGAATTACCGGGAATAAAGTAGGTGCTTTAAATTCAAGTTTCCTGGGGAAATGTGAGGAAGTTTCAGGGCTTTGTGGTCAGAAATAGTTTGAGAACCTGGATTTGTAAACAGTGAACTGTACCAGACAGCATTAGGTGTATTAAGATGCCTAGGTCACAAAAAATATACATCATAGGACAGACACAATAGATTTAATGTTGGCAGTCCCTTTTGGAAGCAGACATGTACACTGAATCAGCAAAATCCAAAGTAGAAYAGGCAATTAATGAATGGAGCATGATGAGGAAGTGGCAGGATGAATAGCAGGCTGAGCATTTGCTTTCTTTAAAGCCTGCTCATAATCTTTACAAAGGCCAAATGGAGATCAATTCATTTCCTGGTGAAGCTTTATTCCAGAGGACAGCACAAATGCAGCTTGTTTGGTACCAGTGGGTTCCATTTGTGGAGCTCTCGTCACCAGAAGGACAAACCCAGCAGGTTTTCCCTCTGCCACTGAGGTCTTCAGGCAGGAAGCAGCACAGATGTTAGGGAAGAGCTGGGCAGCAGTGCCTGCATGGATTAGGGCATGCAGGGAGCTTGGACCTGCCTGTGCTGGCACAGCAGAACTTGCAGTGGATTTACAACTTTCTGTCCTTCAGCCACAGAGCTTTGCAGCCCAGCCATGGGGAAATCATTCAATCCCTTCAGGGCCCCAAGGATGCTTCAGGATTTACCTCCCAGGCCTTCAGCTGATGAGTTCTGGGGCTTTTCTGTGGGCCAGAGGGAACCTGAGAAGCTGCAGGCAGCAAAGCCAAGCCCTGGGTGTGTCTGGCTGTGCAGGTGGGGGGAGCTTCGGTGTCAGGGCTGGTGAAAAGCAGGTGAAAGCCAATGGCCTTGGTAAGGTGAGGATGAGAGAAGAAGAGTCCAGAATTCTCCACTTTTCAGATGTGCATGCAAAACTCTGGGGGTGTAGGTGATGAGGATGTCCTGGGACATCCCGAGGTGTGGAGTTAAGCTCATCAGAAATCACATTTAATCCTTTAAAGTTCATTGTGTATCCCTGCACATATTTAGATATGAGTTTGCTGTGTCTTATCAAGTGTGTTATGGAATTATTTAGGTTGGAGAAGCTGTCCAGGACCATCGAGCCCAGCACAGCCAAGGCCACCACCATGTCCCCAAGTGCCACATTCATGGCCAGTGCTCCTCAGACACAGCCAGGGTGCACTCACTGCCACTCCTGGCTCCTCTGAGGGCTGGGCTGCTGCCAAGGGTGACAGAGGAGCTGTGTCACTGTGGCAGGCTTTAGATGCTCCTGTCAGCATCTCTGGGGTGGCAGCAAAYAAATCTCCAGCCCCAAATCCTGGTCCCTGGGCTGGAGTGGCTCTGGAAGGTTCTGTGGCAGGGAGCTGTCTCTGCTGCCCTTTGGGTCTCTGCAGGAGGAGGCAGGCACAACAAAAAATATGTGAAACCCCATTTGTGGGGCACCTCCAGCCTGTCCCTAAAAACTGATTGTGTTTGGGTTTGGGGTTTTCTGAGGGGACAGGGAGAAGTTGGAGTATTTTTAATTCTGGTGGTTTTTTCTTAACCTTGTGATAATTCAGCTTTTGTTTGACTGGCTGTGTTGSTCGGATCCCTCCCTAGCTGCTGTGAGGTGTTTCAGGGTGTTGCAGTTCTGCACTGGGTTAAGCTGGGTGCCTTTGTGTGCTGGGGCTCTGAGCTGCTCAGCCCTGGCCCCAGTTGTGTCTGTTGTGTATTGGCTTTGGCAGAGGTGGGTGATGTCWCCTGGGTCAGCAGAAAAGCCACACAGGAGCAAATCTCTCCCAGAACAGCAGGGCTGGTGTGGAGCTTCCTCTGTGCAATAAAGGGAAACTTGTGGCACTTTGGAAACTCCTGGCACTTTGTGTGTGGTCTTTGCTTTGTTAATTCTCCATYCTCATGTCCCCTACATGAAGGGACACCACTGTTTATGGGCAGTTCATTGCATTCAGTTAACTGGTACCTGACACTGGAATCTGAGGGGAAAAGCAGATCTAAATCAGCCCCACCTGCTGCTTTTCAGCCTTTTGATGGTTATGGGACTMATTTTTATTCTTTTCCACCCACAGCAGTACAAGTGTCTCACCAGAGTGTCAGCGTGCCC
>JACDOX010000221.1:565498-577567 GCA_014549065.1 Cardinalis cardinalis | reverse complement strand
GGGGGTTCAGCCCTCTCCATGGCGGTTGCTGCTGGTGGCATTTCAGAAGGACAGGCAGAGATCTCCCCTTCATGCTCTGGGGGACATTTGTGTCCTGAACAGCCCTGGGGGCATCCCTGGGAAGATGAGGGAGGCTGCAGCATCATTGCTGATGGTGCTGTAGCTATGGAATAGAACTCAGGTCATCAGTGCGTCTGAGCACAGACTCTGCTCCTCAGACCCCCCTGAGCAGCCCAGAGCAGCTCCTGTGACCGTGTTCACAGAGCTCTTGGATGAGGGAAGAGACRAGGATCTGACTCCATGTTTCAGAAGGCTGATTTCTTATTTTATGATRTGTATTATATTAAAACTATACTAAAATAATAGAAGAAAAGGTTTCATCAGAAGGCTRGCTAAGAATAGAAAAGGAATGGAATGATAACAAAGGCTTGTKTSTCGTACAGAGAGTCCGAGCCAGCTGACTGTGAYTGGCCATTAATTAGAAACRACCACATGAGMCCAATCCCAGATGCACCTGTTGCATTCCACAGCAGCAGATAACCATTGKTTSCATTTTGTTCCTGAGGCCTCTCAGCTTCTCAGGAGGAAAAATCCTAAGGAAAGGATTTTTCATAAAAGATGTGTATGACAAGCTCCCACTCCTGCCCCTGCTCCCAAGGGCACAGCACAGTCCTGTGTGCCCCAGAGTGGGCTCCAGGTGCTGCCATCCCTCCCTGTGCCAGGCACCAGGCAGGCCGAGGGAGTGTGTGTTCCACAGAGCAGGCTGCTCTTTCCCTGCTGTTATTTTACTGACCTTTTCTGCTGGGTGTGTTTYCCGAAGCAGAGCAGGGCCTGCCCACCCTGAGTGGCTCCTGTTCCAGCCTGTGTGGGCACTGCACGGGCTGTCCTTTGTGCCCTGGCTTTGAGGATGGACAGTTGTTGTGGCTCTGCTCCCAGGGAACAGGAACAGGAGGAGAGGGAGCAGCCTCAGGCTGGGCCAGGGGACGTTTAGATTGGATTTGGAGGAGATGTCTCACTGAAAGGGGGGTCAGGCATTGGAAGGGGCTGCCCAGGGCAGTGGGGGAGTGCCCATCCCTGATCTGAAGGCCAAGCAGTGAAGAGTCCYTGAAGCCAAGGAGTGTCTCTGTTGTCTAGGAACAGTCCACACTGCAGGCTGTCCTTTATCTGCATTTATTGGTGTTGGTCAATGGGTTATGTTGGGAAGGGAAGGTGTAGAACCCKTTGGGGTTTGGCTGATGCCAGACAGGGCAGTTCCAGGTGGTTGATGGAAATGGCTTTGTGCCCCAGGTGAGAGGTGTTAATTGAGTGGTAGAATGGATCTTGTTAAATCACTGGGCAGCAAGAGGTGGTTTGTAAATGTTAGCTGCCACTTCGTGGCCTCTCTGTGCTCCAGGAGTGTTTGTTGTGATTCCAGGTGATTTTTCTGCTGAGGGATCATGAGGCAGTAAATGCTGGGATATCCCTTTTCTGTTACTCAGACAGACAATAAACATCCTAATCTCCCTGCCTGCTCTGAAGAGTGGATTTACAGCTGTGTGCTGAGCAGAAAACAAACGAGCAGAGGATTCAAAGCAGGCTCTGCAGCAGGCAAACACGAGCTGGAGCAGAGCTGGGGTTTATGCTTTTTGTCTTTTGAATTTGGCTGACTTGATTAATCCAGCCTGATGTGTGCCAAGCTGTTCAGCAGAAACTCAGCCCTGCTTCCTCTTTCCCCAGCTCCCCTTGTCAGCCTTCCTTTGTTTGTCTTTTTTTGTCTTACATAAACCAGGTGAAAAGATGTTCTCTGTAAATACATTTGTTTTGTGGGTTTCCTTGCAGGTTCTCATGTTTGCAGACCTGGAATTTATGTAGAATAAAGATGTGGGAGCCAGGAAAGGTGGTGGTGGTYGCAGTGCAGGAGCTGTGTCACCTCTGCACCCACCCAGATCCTGTGTCCCTGCAGGAGGGGCTGGGGAGGAGGTTGGGAATTGTTTTATGCAGRGGCTGCTGTCAGTCCTCAGCTCCTCAGTCTGTTCTGAAGWGAGAAAAGAGTCCTGGAGTGTCCTGAGCTGGGAGGGACCCCAGGGATCACCCAGTSCAGCCCTGGCCCTGCCCAGACMCCCCAACAATCCCACCCTGGGCATCCCTGGAGCTCCTGGAGCTCTGGCAGCCTYGGGGCTGTGCCCATTSCCTGGGCAGTGCCAGMACCCTCTGGGGGAAGAACCTTTCCCTGATCTCCACCTACACCTCTCCCTTCATGCCTGAGCCTTGGACCAATACAGAGCAAACCCCTTTTTTCCCCCTGTTGGARGCCAAGAACATTTCTCAATGAGACCTCAGCAAGGTCCTTAAATTAAACCCAGTGCTGAACATGGGGAGTTTTTCTCCAGCCTCCTCAGACTTGGAGAGTTTTGTGAGCATGATTTAATGAAACATATTCAAGCATGACTTAATGGGACATAAAATGCCTCTTTGATACCTCATTGATCTAAAGGAGAGACAAAACTGTGAGGTGGCTCTTTCTTTCCACTACTGATCCACGATATTTCAATATAAATCCTACAAGCAGGTGCCAGCTTAGGTTTAATTGGAGAGAGCAGGATTTAGAGGGACAAAATGTAATTGTGTGACCTGCACTGATTCATTTCCAGATGCTGGCAGGTGCTCTGTGCTCAGGGGGGTGTTTCCCACCTACAAAGCAGGGATGGGGAGGGATCCTCTGCAGCCTCCCCCAGTTTTCCCCTGTCAGGACTTGTTGCAGACTGGCCCAGTGCCTCTGGGTCATGGTGGGTGCTGTTCAGGCTGCTGGGACCTTCAAGAAGAAGCACCATGAAGATACCTGGGGGGCACAGGTAGGTCTGTGCTGACCCCGGGTGGTTTCAGCTCCTCTGGGACCCAGGAGATGCAGAACAAGGGGTCTGTGTGTGGGGTGCCAGGGAGAGCCTTCACTGAGCCCCCTCCCCAAAAGCAGCCAGGAACCAAGAGCCACTGAGCAGGGAAAGCAGGGTTTATATGGGGATCTCAAGGGGTGGGGCAGAACACCAGGGCCAATGGGATGAGGGCACAGGGGTGGAGCCAGGGGGAAGGGCCAATGGGATACATGGAATCCACATGTCACAGCAAGGCGTGCTGGGAGAAGCCTTTTCCTCACCCTGATAACGGTGGTTATCCCTTGAGGGGTTTCCTCTGCGCTCCTCAGCTGTGGTCCCTGTCGGCCCCCTGGCCTCCCCACCTGTGTCCTGGGGCCGGACCCCTGTCCTGGGGCCACCTGCAGATGTGCACATGGCTGGAGAGCACCTGCTCCATGGGCAGGGAGAACTTTCTGAGGCAGCGTTTGGGACTGATGGAATGAGGAATGTGGGCTAAATTCCACATCTAGTGATGGGCTGGGCTTCAGCTGGGTAATTAATSACTGATGCTGGAATGTGTTGTGGGGGTCTGACCCTTGTATTTAATTTAAATGTAGAAGTTTTCAGGTGCAGGGAGTGCTCCCCTGAACATTCAGCTTCCTGGAGCGAGACTTGCTTTGGGCTGGCCACATACAGCACGAGCTGGGTGTTAGAAATAAAACCTGAGAATCCCAAGTGCTTTGGGTTGTAGGGACCTTGAAGCCCTTCTTGTCCCAGGGAGGGACAACTGCCACTGTCCCAGGCTGCTCCMGCCTCATCCAGCCTGGCCAGGGATCCAGGGGCAGCCCCAGCTGCTCYGGGCRCCTGTGCCAGGGCCTGCCCACCCTCACAGGGAACAATTCCTTCCCAGTATGACTCTSTTTGAGCTTAAAACCATTCCCCCTTATCCTATCTCTTCCTGTCCTTGCAAAAATTCCCCCTCCAGCCTTCTTGTAGGCCCCCTTTAGGCATTGGAAGGGTGAATTTTGAAGTATTTTGGCCTGGGGTCTGAATTCCAAGAGCCTCGGCACTCAGCCAAGGGCTGAGGGGGTAGCTGTGGGCAGAGGGTGTCAGGAGGCTCAGCTGAGGCTTGGTGCATTGCCTGGGACTCTCCCTGAGCCCCTGGAGCTCCTGCTGGCACCTGGGCTCGGTGCTGGCTTCTCTGTGCTGTTCCTCAGGGCTGTCACTGAAGTTCTGAAGGCAGCAGGGGTTTCCCACCTGTGCCCACCCACCCCTGCAGAAAAGGCAGCCTCTCAGTGGGCAGGGTGCTGTTCCTGGGGGTGCAGGTGAGGAGGGAGCTGCAGCCATGGGCAGCCTCAGCTGTCCCTGTGAGCCCTCCCTGCAAGGTCTGAGTGTTCCCCAGTGAGACAGCCACACCTGTGCCTCTGCCTGCACATGGGCTGAAGGATGAAGCATCCAGATCAGCCCTTTTTCTATGGAAAATGTTTAAAAGAAAAAGCCCAAACCACCCAACAACCCAAAGCCCAGCACTTCCCACTCGTGCCCTCACCATCCCCAGTTTCCTGCAGCTTCTCCCTGGCCTTCCCAGTGATGTTTGAGCTCAAGTGTTGCTCTGCCCTTTTCCCCTCCCTTCCCAGGACAGCTCCAGTGTTTTCCTGCACACTTGCAGGGATATTTGCTGGTTTAAAGAAGCCTCGTGGGGCTGCAGGCTGTGCAGAGCATCCCTCACCCCTCAGCTTTTGGCACCAGCACTGAAGGGACCCCGTGGGAGGAACACAACAAACCTGAGGTTAATTTGGTTTAAAATTGCTGCTTTCCCAGCTCTGGGGTGGGAGCCAAAGCCCCAGAGCAGGGYGCTGGTGCAAAGCCTCTCCTGCCCCTGGAGAACGGGAGCTTTGTGCCCCAGCAGTGTGGGCTGGCCTCTCCCACTCCTCCCTCCCAGGCTCATCTCCCCTCCCTGGATCCTGTCCGTCTGTCCTGGCGCTGGGGAGGGAGAGCCCTGGCAGGAGAGGTGCCGGGAGAATGCCAATGAGCAGGAGATGAGCCTCAAAGAGCTGGGTTTGGATTTGCCTCCAGAGCTCTTTGATCACAGGCTGAGCTCTTTATCCCCTGCAGCATTCCTTGGGGGAAGGCTGCCCAGAGGTGAGCAATGATTAAAAGGAAACATTCCTGCTCCTGTGACAGCCTTGACTTCACCAGAGCAGGTATCAACATCAACCAAAAGCTGTTTTTAATGTCTGAGTCAGTTTAGTTTGACTTTCTTGGCAGGATTTCAGGGTCACTTGTCACTTTGCCCCATCATGACCGTTCTTTCATTCATTTTAAAGAAAGATTTCCCCTTTGGAATATCCTTTTCAGTGTTTGGTTCCCTTCTGTCAAGCTCTTGGCTTGCTGTAGAGTAGGCAATAATTAAATCAAGAAACACAACCGTGTTGTCACCCAGCAAACTTGTTTAACTAAAGAAGATTCATAGAGAAAACTCTGTTTCTGTGGAAATCTTTGTCTCCCAAGTCTCATTCTGGAGTCTGAAGAATGCCTGCTGTTGCCTAAGAAACACCCAGGACAATTAAATGCAGAGGCATTGCTGGGGAGCTGAGRAGCTGCTGGGATGTCACTCTGCCTTTGGTCTTTCTCTGCTTATCTGGGCAGGGTTTGCTCCATGCACACTCATTGTAATTCTGGGAACTCTGCTCCTGTTCTTGTCTGATCTGTGAGGGATGTGGGGAGGGGGTGGGGAGGCTCCTTCTGTCCTTGCCCCACCTGGATTTATTGTAGGGGCAGCTGGGGAGTTCAATTAAATTGTGGGAAGTGGTTTAAGGTCTCCTGTTTGCTTTCCACAGTTGCTCTGTTAAGAGGAGGTGTCTAGTTGAGATGAAACATGGCAGGGAAACAACATCAGTGTCCCTGTGCTCCCTGGAGAGCTGGGGCTCACCTGGAGCACCCCTTCCCTCAGAGCTGCCCCAGCCCTGCTCCATGGATGTCCCTCTCTCCAGCTCTGGTGTGTCCATGGCACATGGACCTGCTGCTTGCCAGGGTTGGTGCTGGTGGAAGCCTGGAAGTTCCTGCTTTTGTCCTGCTCTGAAGTCTGTGTGAGCAGAGACCCAGCCCCAAACCCTGCCTGAGTTAAGGAATGATTCCTGAAACCAGGGAGGTGATCACAAGGGTTTGGGTTTGACCATCCTGGCTGTGGAGTGCAAAGACACCAGGTCACAGCACTGCTTCAGAGACAGGAGCGTGCTCAGGAGGATCTGCTGGGAGAGCAAAACATTTATTGAGACTATTTAACCAAGATCATTTTATGTTCATTTCTTTCCAAAGCAAACGGGAGGAAAATTCCCAAGTGCTGTTGAAGAACAAGGCTCATTTCTGAGCACCTGTAAATCTTGGGGCAGAGTGGGACTGGGGAGTTTCCCTTGAACTGCTGGAGGCATTTGCTGTGTTCTGGAGGCCACTCTTGCTTATCTGCACACACACACAGGTGGGGTGRGTGTGACMGTGTTCACAGGGGTCTCAGGTTGGGGGAAGAGACGAGGATCTGACTCCATGWTTCAGAAGGCTGATTTATTATTTTATTATATATATTACATTAAAACTATACTAAAAGAATAGAAGAAAGGATTTCTCCAGAAGGCTAGCTAAGAATAGAAAAAGAAAGAATGATAACAAAGGCTTGTGGCTCGGCTCTCTGTCCAAACCAGCTGACTGTGAYTGGCCATTAATTAGAAAGAACTAACAWGGGCCAATCACAGATCCAGCTSTTGCATTCCACAGCAGCAGATAACCATTGGTTACATTTTGTTCTTGAGGCTTCTCAGCTTCTCAGGAGGAAAAATCCTAAGGAAAGGATTTTCATAAAAGATGTCTGCGACAGGGTGGGCTCTGGATGTGCCTGGGGCTGCTCTGCTTTGCTGTGTTCTCTCTCCAGCAGCAGCGATCCGAGGCTGGATCTGCACTGGGGATCCCTGTGCACAGCTGGGAGGTGGCACCCTGGGATTTGCCACGTGCCTGGCTGGAACTGCTGCCCTGTGAGCTCTGCTGACCCCTCTGCCCTTTGTGCTGCAGGTGCAAAGAGCTGAAATACGGGAAGGACCTGCCCCAGATCTCCATCATCTTCATCTTTGTGAACGAGGCGCTGTCGGTGATCCTGCGCTCGGTGCACAGCGCCGTCAACCACACGCCGGCCCCCCTGCTCAAGGAGATCATCCTGGTGGACGACAACAGCGACGAGGGTGAGCAGCACTGGCAGCTCCAGCTTGGCCAGGAGGGGCTGGGTTTGGTCTGGAATCTCCTGGAGGGTTCCTGGGGACGGGCACATGGGGTGAGGGAGTGGGTGTGCTGCTTGCTGCTGGCACAAAGCTCTCTGCAGCTTCTCAGGTGAGGAACAGGATCAAAGCACAGTTRAATCTGAGAGAGCTGTTGTTTGAAAATGTAGCTGAGAGCTGGAGGGTGAAGGAAAGCAGAGAGCTATCTGACCTTTCCTTTTGTACCATCTAGGAGCTCTGGTCTCAGGGTATCCTTGTTTCTGATAATAACTTTGGTTGTTGCAGAGAGGCACCTCTAAATATTTGCCAGGACAAGAGCCTGGAGCCCAGAGGAATTTCTGCTCTGGCATCTCCCAGGGGTGTTCACTGAGATGTTTCCTCTGTGTGTGCCTCAGTTTCCCTGCTGTAAAATACCATCCCAGGCTTTATAGATGGCTGGTGCTCTGCAGGGACCCTCGTTCCCTGAATTCTGGTTTTGGAACAGGAAAGAGGAAGAGGAGGAAATAATCCCAGCTCACATGTCCAGGTCAGGCCCTGCCACAGCCTGGAGGGGATGTTTGGTTTCCCACATTACACACGGGTGTCCTTTGGTTCAACCCGCTCTCAGTCACTGTTGTCATTCCTTCCCTTCTGCCTTTTGATAACACAGAACTGCAGGAAGCATTTTCAGACTCAAATTCTTCCAACAATTTTTTTTTTCTCCCAATATCCACTCGGAGAACGTAACCAGGGCAGTTAAAATCCTTGTGAAGGACAGCAAATAGTTCAGTGACTTTGTTTACTGCATTCTTCAGTTGTGCTGTGTCTTCATCCTTTTAATGTTATTTGAAAAAAATGAATGCAGGATGCTGTGATTGGAGAGAAGAGCAGGGCAGGGAGCAGGGTGTGGAGAGCTCATTTCCAGAGGGAGATGAGAGGTTTGTCTCTGCCTGTGAGGAGAGGAGCTGGTGCACAGTGAGCTGTTCAGGCCGCAAACACAGGCACTGCAACACCACAGTGATGAGCGCCACAGAAAGCTGATGAGTTCTAATCACCAGTAAAGGAATCAGGAGGGCAGCTCCTCAGCTGGTGGGAGCCACAGCAGCTCCAGGGCAGGGGCTTGGATGGTGCCAGGGTGGAGCTATGGGATTTCAGAGCTGTGAAGGGGAAGTGCAGGTGAGGTGCTGCTGGGGTATCCCACAGTGCCCAGCACTTGAAATACCAGAATGAGAGGCTCCTTCTCCAGATTTTATCCTATTAATGGTGGCAAAGAGAAGAACTCTTTCAAAGAGAAGCCACCGGTGATAATCACTGAGCTTCTCCCCTCGTGTCTGTGCACAAAGGATGTGTTTCTGAACCACCTCTTCCTCACTCAGGGTGAGCCTGGTGGTGAGCCAGGTGCTCTGGAGACACTGGAAAGGCRCAGGACAGCAAAACAAATCCTTCCTAAAGTGTCTGCAAGGTCAGGGCTGCAGCTGGCAGTGAGGATCAGGGTGGGATCCTGTACCCACTGTGGGATGGCAGGGCACCCTGGGGTTTGGCAGGGTTGGGGCAGAGGGGTGCCCAAAGCTTGGACCGTGTTCAAGCACTTCCAGCTCTGGGCTTTCACAGAATCCCAGAAAAKTTTGAGTTGGAAGGGACCTTAAAGCCCATCCAGTGCCACTCCTGCCACAGCAGGGACACCTCCCACTGTCCCAGGCTGCTCCAAGCCCTGTCCAGCCTGCCCTGGGACACTGCCCGGGCTGTGTTGGAGTGTTGGGGTTGTGTTGGAGTGTTGGGGTTGTGTTGGAGTGTTGGGTGTTTGTGTTGGAGTGTTGGGGCTGTGTTGGAGTGTTGGGTGGTTGTGTTGGAGTGCTGGGGCTGTGTTGTACTGTTGGGGCTGTGTTGGAGTTTTGGGGTTGTGTTGAAGTGTTGGGGCTGTGTTGGAGTGTTGGGATTGTGTTGGAGTGTTGGGGCTGTGTTGGAGTGTTGGGATTGTGTTGGAGTGTTGGGTGGTTGTGTTGGAGTGTTGGGGCTGTGTTGGAGTGTTGGGGCTGTGTTGCAGTGTTGGGTGATTGTGTTGGAGTGTTGGGTGGCTGTGTTGGAGTGTTGGGGTTGTGTTGGAGTGTTGGGGCTGTGTTGGAGTGTTGGGTGGTTGTGTTGGAGTGTTGGGGCTGTGTTGCAGTGTTGGGCTGTGTTGGAGTTTTGGGGTTGTGTTGGATTTTTGGGGTTGTGTTACAGTGTTGGGGTTGTGTTGGAGTGTTGGGTGGCTGTGTTGGAGTTTTGGGGCTGTGTTGGAGTGTTGGGGCTGTGTTGGAGTGTTGGGGCTGTTCTGGGAGTGTTGTACAGCACCAGGGAGGGAGAGGCAGGGAGATGACCCCAGCTGATGGACAAGTTCAAACATCCTGGGCACAAGGTGGGAAAATCCAGTCTCCTGGCACAGCTAGGCTGCGTCCCACCCCGAGGGTGCTTTGGTTGGAATCAGGAGTGTCCAGGCTCCCTCATGGTGGCCCAGGGCTGTGCTGAGGGTTGGACATCCCTGAGGAGCTCTGTCCTCAGAGAAGTTGGGTGCACCAGCAGAGTGGGGTGGGGGCTGAGGTGGTGCCATCAGCTGGGAGGGTGAGTTAATAATGCCAGTGTTYTGCTGCTGAGGCTTTGCAGGCCTCATGACAAATGAGATTTTTAAGGAGGGATTTGAAGGAAGATAATGAGGTAACTTGGCAGATGTTTATGAAGAGGTCCTCCCAAGCGTGTAATAATCTACTTTTCTCATGTAAAAGAAATGATACAAACCAGAACGTATCTCTGGGACCATGTGCTCCCTCTCAGCATCCTGGAGGAGCTGCAGTGACAGCCAGGAATTATTAATGGCAATAACATTGTCACAGAGTTCCCACTAATGGTGGGCAATCATTCTGAGCAGCAACAGCAGCATCACGGAGTTGATGCTTTGGATATTACAAACAAAGTCATCATAATAAATAGATTTGGCTTCTACAGGAAAATAATTACAGGAAAATAGTTCCTCATGAGCTCTCAGATTTAGAGATGAATCCTGGAGGATCAGGCAGAGGATGGGGCTGTGTGGATGTGACTTTGGAGGCTGTGATTGGACAAGGAGGAATTTCTTCAGCCTCTGTGGGAGCAGCTGTGTGGGAGTGAGGGACAATTCCTGTGGCTGTAGCCCAGGAAAAGCTTTTGGAGACTCAGCTGTGTAACCTGAGAGAAGGCTGGCTCCAGGGAGCAGTGCCCAAGCCCAGAGCTGTGCTGTCCCCTGGGTCCCCAGAAGCAGCTTTGGGGAAGTTGCTGAAGGCTCAGGACAGTCCCTGGCTGGGCTTTGTGTGGGTTTGTCAGGGGGGAAGAGGAACCACAGCAAATCTGGGTAACTGAAGAACAAAGCACGAAATTTTAACAGAGATTTCCAAATCAAGTTTTAAGATTAGCCCCAGGRGTGGAGGCAGGAGCTCCCTGCCCTGCCCACCTGGCTCTGTGCCCTCCAGGTAGAGCTGTGACAGCCAGGAGCAAAGCCTGGTGCTGGTATGGGGTTTTCAGGCTGGAACAAAGAGCTTCTGAAGCCTCATTAGACACTCCCTGCTCTCAGCTTTGTTGTACAACAGCACAGCACAACACAAAAGTGTGCAGTGAGAGATTAAAGTTAATGAACACCAGCATTCTGATGCTTTATGTCTGAGCTGTAAATAGATAAAAGATGCCAATGTAATGTAACGGGGAAAAGAAATCCCTCCTTGAAGGAGCAAGCTTGGGGAGTTGTAGCTTGAACCCCCTTCTCCCTTGAGCTGCACATTACACTTCATAAAGACTCTTTTGGAGGCTGCTTTTGTTTGTGCTTGTTGCAGGGCTGTAATTCCAAAGGCAGTGTGCAGGTTGTGTTTGGGAGTGATAACGAGGTTCCCTGGCTGGGGGAGGATGCAGCCACGTGCCCCTGAGATGCTCTGTTATCTCACAGCTGCACACTTTGTCTGACTCTGTTGCTTAATCATCACCTGCTTTTTTTAAAGTTGTTGTTGTGTCTTTTAGCGTTTTTAATCTGGGATAACATCTCTTTGAAAAGCAAACCTCTCGGAATACAGGAAACCCTCTGGATAAAAGGCTGTTTAAAGGGGCTGGCTCCACCAGGGGAGACATGCTCAGGGTTGCAATTTGCCTGGGTCTGGCACTCGAGGGATCCCCTCCTTGTTGTGCTCATTCCAACAGCAGCAGCAGCACCTGTGCCTCGATCTCCTGGGAGCTCCCTGGGTGTTTGTGCTCAGAGGGAGCTGCAGGAGCTGAGCCCCATCCCAGCCTTTCCCAGGGCTGAGCATGGGGTCTTTAACTGGGGCATGGGGTGTTGTTTAACTGGAACTGAGAGAAGGAGCTGATGCAGCCTGAGCATGGGGTGGTGTTTCACTGGAGCTCACCTGGGCTGTCCCACTGGTGCTCAGCTCCAAGGCCCTGTGAGAAAAGCAGCAGAGCAGCACAGGATGGGTTTGTTCTGGTGAGAGACAAYTGCTCACTTTGAAAATTTAAAAAAGTTTATTCAACCTTAACAAAAATACAACAAAGGACTACATAAGGAAAAAGCTGCAGTGCTGGGAGCTGCCCCTCATGGGTACCACATGGCCAGTTCCCTTCAAGGTGGRTGCTCAGTCTTTTATACCCCTGGGGTTGCACCAGCCAGCCCTGGCCCCTCCCAAGGTCTGTCAGGCAGCTCTTCTTTGCCATTTATCAGTGCAGACTGCTTTCCTGTAACTGCACTGGAGCTCAGGTGTTGCCATGCCCACCCCCTGAGCACCCCCAAGCTTTTCCATTCCCACCTGCCCCATGCAAGGGACACCTGTGCATCTTCTTTGTACCTGTCCTGGAGAGCCCAGGCTGTGTGATGGCAACAATACAGGGGGGAAAGGGAACTGTGGGGAGAACAGAGGACATCTAAACTACACTAACATAACTGTACATCACTAAAGATTTTCTYAATATTCACACAACAGTTATCTTTTAATTGTGAGAGCCAATCATCTCAT
>JACDOX010000221.1:540415-551800 GCA_014549065.1 Cardinalis cardinalis | reverse complement strand
GGCAGAGGGTGGTGAGCTGAGGAGTTTCTGAGCTGAGCAAGCTCCTGTGAGGAGCTGGAGGGTTGGGTGCTCATGAAAAGATGGAGTGGGGAGGCCAGGACCTGCACCAGGAGGATTTTGGTGCTTTAGGATGTGTCTCCCCAGGCTCCCCAGTATGAACCAGTTCAGGGGTTACCAATGAGCCAGGAGTAAAAGGGGTCACAGGGATGTTGGACACTTCTCACAGCTCCACATCTCACAGCACAGTTCTTCTCTTGCTTTGGTGCTGAGAGCCAGAGGTGCTGCCTGGGGTGGATCTGCTGCTGCAGAAGGGAAGGGTTTGCTCTGGGAGTTGGCTCCTGCTGGCCAGCAGGTCCTGTTAGGTTGTTCTGGTGCTTGTTTTATCTTAAAATAATGTAGGGATGGTGCTAAAGTCTGGGCAGGGCATTGAGCATCACATCTCTGCATTTCAGCTGATGGCAAACACTGGCAGGAGGAGCTGGGACAGGTTTTTATCTGGGGTTCCCACAACCTTTTGGAGAGAGCCCTGGAACAGGGGATGCCCCATTATCCCCAGCCAGGCAATCCCAGGGATCTGCCCCTCAGCTCTGAGCACTCCTGAGTGGAAGGAACAGGAAAAAGAGATCAGAGCAGGGTTCTGGAAACACCTTTGCTAAAGGCACCTGAAATGTGGATTCTGTGCTGAGGCCCCAGGGGTTTGAAGGAGCCACACAGCCCTGAGACACCCAGGATCCTCCCAGCCATGTTAAATAAAAACATGCAAAACCACTGAAATAACATTTTCATGTTAAAGCACTAAAATAACATTGCCAGCAGGCACTGGGGGGGATCAGGAGGAAGATAAATGGGCAGTGTCCCCAACAGGAAGCCGATGACACATGCTGTCCTGTTGTGTACCCACACACAGAGCAGAAATAATGACTGCAGTTATTTCTTTGTCACATCATGCTCTGAAATCCTGCACTTGGTAGCAGTGTTTGCATGGAAGGGATGCAGTGCAGTGCTCCATGTAATTATGCATGGATTAGAGGAAATTTGGAAATTATAGCATACAGAGGTATTAGTTTTTAAGAGATACTTTAGGATAAAAGGGTGGGAGTGAAGTAAAGCACTTTATTCCCCATTTTGGGGTTTACTCTTGGTGCATGGGGACTGTGGCGGCCCCAGGAGGAATTCCCTGCTCACCAGAGCTGCTCCAGCCCTGTGAGCCCAGGGGTGACCAAATACAGTCCATGGGGACTGGAGACAGAATATGGGAATGTTTTGGGGCAGATTTCTCTCCTGGCTAATTCCCAGATATGATTATCCAGGCAGAGAGCTGATGGCCTCTTTGAAATGAAATTTGTCTAAAATATGGCCCAGCCTCAAACTGGCTCCAGGCTTTATCCAGTCATATCCTGCAAGAAATGGCCTCCCTTAATCCCTGGGGGAAATGCTGCTGTAATACCTGGGGTTTGCAATACATCAGCTGTTGTATTTTTGTCACCGTAACCTTTAAAATGCTGATAGACCAAAGATCCCCCAGTCTCAGCACTAGCTGGGCCTGGGTTCACAGCCAGGCTTTCCTTTTCCAGCCTTCCTTTCCTAAGCCAAGCCCTGCCTGCCTCTGTGCAGGAGATGAAATTGTGATTGCAGGGTAATGGATCATGTCTGAATTAGCTCTGCCAGAAGAAGCAGACAGAAAATGAGATTTAAAATGGTCATCCCAGAGATCCTGATGTCCAGCAGAGTGAGCTCCTGCAGAGCTGGTGGCATTTCCTGGTGCTCAGCTGTGTCGGGAGGGGATCTGTGCCTGCATTCCATGCCTGGGTGGGCTTTGCTGTGGAGATGCAGCCAGGATTTATCTGGGTATTAATGRTGGGCATTGGTCAGAGTTTGCTGAGGGTCCAGAAAACCTTTGAGGCCACAAAAAATGGAAGAAAGCTCATGCTTTCATAGTCCTGTGGGAAATCCAAGTGAGATCTCTGCAGATGCTGTGAAACAGCAGATTGATGACCTGGTCCTGGGGTATCCCATGGTGGGATCCAGCTTTTTAGCATCTTCAGCAATGATTTATTTCCCACTGACGGAACAGGAGCTTCTTTGAGGTTCATTGAGGTCTGGAGCCTGTTGTGTCACTGCTGTGAACCCCAGAGCTCCTCCTGCCTGCCCTGGTTTGGTTGTGTCACACCAGCTTTGGTCAAAAAGCTGCTGAGATCAGGGAGATTTGTGGCTCCTTGTACTGATGGTGCTTCAGGGGCAGCCCCAGGATTTGTAATTACAGCTGTGAGGTATTGATGGCTCCAGGAAAATAATGAATGCTCTCCTGCCCTGGGTCTCATCCAGGAGCCACAGAATTCACAGGATCACTGGGTTGGGAGAGACCTTCAAGATCACAGAGTCCAACCCAGACCCAACCCAYCAAATAAACCCAGAGCCACATCCMGGCTTTGTTAAACACACCCAGGAGTGAACACTGAGCAGCCCTGGGCTGAGGGACACCCAGCTGARCAGGGAAAGGGGCTGGACACACGTTCTGCTGGGGGAATGAAATGGGCTGGACACGTTTTCTGCTGGAGGAATTGTCACACCTGAGCTCTGCTGTCCCTGCAGTCACAGAGCCCCTGGGRCTGCACAAGCTCTCCCAGAGCCTCAGGTCCAGCCCTGAGCAGGTGCCCCACACTGGGATGTAAGAGCTGAAATGAGAGATGTGGAACTCCAGGCAGCTCTTCAAAATGCAGCTTAGTGTACACAAAATGCAGTTTATTGTATCCAAAATGCAGTTTCTTGTACCCAAGGTGTCACAGCAGTGCAGGGTGGTGGGTGACAGAGCTGTGCCCACAGCTGTCAGCTCCAGCTGCAGGCAGGCCTGGAGACCCTTTGGTTTAGGTTACAATGCATTATAGACTTTCCTTTTGGTTACAATGCATTATAGACTTTGCTGAGCATCTTCATACAGTAGAACCAATCCATACCTTTACTTTTACCTATAGCCTGTCATAACTAATGTAATTACCATATTCATGTTACTGTTCTCCAATCACTAAAAGTCAGTACATTACAGTTTAAGCCAGAAGTTGTTTCTCAGTTTTCTTGCAGTAGAAAATTCTGAGCCCTTTTTTCTACTTGCCACATTTGCTGCCTTGTTTGCCTGTGCTCTCTTTCTGCTTGGTAAAAACATCTYCTTGTTTGGGGTGGGTTTATCCTTTGCTCTAAGCCATAAAAACCCCTTCTCACTAACAGCCCCTTTGCCTCCTTGGTTATCCAGTGAGACTGGCTCAGCAATTCTTTTCTTCTCTATCAAAACTTGCTTCCATCTCTATTCCTTCATCAGATTTACATTCCAAAAAATCTTTCTGCCAAGCACACAGATCTGTGAGACTTTCTTGTCAAACTTTCATCCTTCCCAACGCTGGGAGATGCCCCATCYACTCCTTTTCTGAGCCCCTCAGGGGTGCTGACTCCACCACCACCCTGGATGGATTGGATTATTTAAAATATATTGAATTTTTATTTATTTACTGAATAGATATTTATTTATTTATTGAATTAGATACAATATATTGAATTTCCTGACTTTCTCTTTGCATTTTCCACGTGTGGCCGTGCAGAGCAGTGGGGCAGAGGCTGCAAGGCTCCCTCAGTGAGCAGCCCCCAGAAGGTGCCGGGGCTGGAGGAGCCTCAGGTGGCTCCAGAGGTGACAGGAARCCTCTTCCCAAGCCTGCCAGGCATGGATACAGCTGGGACACCGCTTGTTACAACCCTAAATACTAAAAATATTAAACTTTCTGTACTAACAAATTCTAACCCCAAAAAACCCACTACATTTAACCTAAAACCATTTAAAAACCTTCTAAAAATAAATAATAAAACTAAAATCATAACTATCTAATTTAAGTAAAAATATATATCACATAACAAAAAACCTTAACATTTAAAGTTTTAAAATATAATAATATATATTTAAAACAAAATAAAAATTTTAAAACAAAAACTGAATCCTTCTTCACCTTCTTCTTCACCTTCTTCATAAATAATATTATATAATTAAACAAAATCTACATTACAAAACATYAATAATTAATTATTAAGTTTAAAAGAAAATAATTTAAATATAATTAAATGCTGTATATATTTAATTAATTATAGTTAATTATATACATTTAATTTAATAAATATTAAATATAATTATATATTCTTAATTAAATAGCTTTTCCTTTAGAATACTTATAAAAATAAGTTTACAAAACTATTTTATATCGTTTTATACAAAATACAAAACTATTTTATGACTTATTAATACTTTAAAACTCACAACTTCTAAAACTATAATATAAATTGAAAATAATAAACATCTATATCTAAACACAAAATATCATCTCAAACACTCAACCCTAACAGAAACAAACCCAAAAAAAGTTAAAAACCAACAGCAGCTTTTAGGTAAGAGTGGATTTTGGACAGGGCTATGCTGCAGATGTTTTATGTGGCGCTTCATCTTTACTGCTGCTGGAAGACAAAAGCTCATTTAATTAGAATTAAGATCACTGTGAGGAGGAAATGGGGTTTGAGAGTTATGGATTGTGAAAGAATGAAAAGGCTGATAGGTTTGAGGGTTTTTATGAAGATTAAAATAATGTTAATTAACCCACCCAATTACCTGCTGCCTCAGCCTCACAAATGGGAATTTGCTCTTGCAGTGTTCTTAGGAAAGAGCCAACTTCATCCCAGGTGTGGGGATGGGACAGACAGAGGGGTTCAGGGTACTGAATGTGCCCCAGGAGTGAAGGCTCTGCTGCTAACGAGGCATCTGTGTTTAATTAAAGTGTTCCTCAGTCCCAGAGCTCAGGTGAGCTGAGCTGTCCCTCTCTGGGGCTGGGCTTTCAGTTGGGGTGGGTTCATTATTATATTGATTATTCATTCCAGAAACCATGAGCTGTTGTTTTTTCCATGGGGCTTYCTGCAGCCTTCATCCCGTGATGGCGTTTAAAAGCACAAAGGCAGTGCTTTTTAAATTTTAATTAAATAAATGCTGTTTCTTTCCTCTTTTAGTCCAACCTCTGAGGCTTCTTTCAGGCCACTGTAACAGCCTGAAACTTCTGYGCACACAGGATTTGCACAGACTCTGGAACAGCCAGAGGAACAGAGCTTTGGGAACAACCTCCACTGCCATAAGATGATGGAGGAGGATCTCCATGGCTGGGACAAGACGTTCCTGTAGCACACCCCCACCCTGGCAGGGTTAGCAAGGTGCACATCAGAGCCTCAGTAACAGATTTACACAGGTCTGCTCAAACTCTTATCAAAAATTTCACCACCACAGGAGTGCTCAAGGTAGCAGGAGGCACCTCAGGGATGGTGCAAACTGTTGGACACAGGTGTGAGGAAAAGGCAGAATTTTAAGGGTATTTCCTGGGTTTCTGTGGGTTTGTTTTGAAAAAAGTCTTGAGCCATTTGTACAAAATGATGAATATTTTTTTTAATTGGTTCTTTCTGGCTTTAACATCTCCAAACTGCAGGAAGATTCCTGTTTCTGGGTGAAGATGGTTTAAAATGTTCTTACTCTTGTGGCATTTGGAAGTAGAGGGGAAGATTTCCATAGGAGCCAAATGTGGGGTGGTGAAATGGGAATTTGTTTTTGGAAACTTCACCTGGAATGTGGGAGAAGATGCTGGTGTCAGGTGTGGGATGGGATAATGGGATAATGGGATGGGATGGGATTGCTGGGAATGTCCCAACAGCTGCAGGAGTTTCGTGGAGCTCTTCAATGGCTACATATAAAACTTAAACAGATAAAATTTAAATSAAACAGGAAGATAAATTGTTGGCAGTGGTGACCAGGCTCTGAAGCTGCCTTCCTTGAGCAGGTCAAGGAGACCAAAGCTCTGTGTTGGTCACCCAGATGCTTCATCTCCCTTGAAGTCAGGTTCTCCTCCATCCCTGCACTGGCTGCAGTTCCATGTCAGGGCTCAGCATCATTTCCACCAAAATCCATGGAGCTCCAAAGGGCTTTGGGCCAGACCTTGGTCCAGCATGGGAACAACAGGGATTTGTCCAAGGCCAGGCTGGACAGGGCCTGGAGCAGCCTGGGACAGTGGGAGGTGTCCCTGCCAGGGCAGGGGTGGCACTGGATGGATTTTCAGTCCCTTCCAACCCAAACCCTCCTGGGATTCTGTGGCTCTTCCCCTGGCAAGGTTTGGTGGTGCTTCTGAAAGASCCGCTGCAAACATCTTGGTATGGAAACACCTCAAGAAATCAGCCCCATCTATCCCTAGCTCCTGGAGACCCGTGCTTCCAGGGAYGTGAAGCTGAAAGCCAAGGTTTGATCACTCTTAGCTGGCGTGGATAAGGAAGGGTTCTGAAAACCTGAAAAAAATAACAGAAGAATTGCAGAATCACAGAATAATTGGGGTTGGAAGGGACCTTAAAGCTCATCTCAGTCCAGCCCCTGCCATGGGCAAGGACACCTTCCCCTATCCCAGGCTGCTCCAAGCCCTGTCCAACCTGGCCTTGTAGAGAAGAAATGGAGGGATTTTTTTTTGTTTAATTAGTGTCAGTCTTGTTTGGGCTCAGAATGTAGGAGAGGGAAGATTTAGGTCAGAATCATGACCTCAATAACTTTGTCATCCAGCTCCAGATTAAATTAAAACCATCAAGTGCTTTATCAGCTTCTAAAGTACTCCAGCAAGAACCTCTTCACTGTTCTCAGTTTGGGTTTTCCTTTTAGTGCTGGGGGTTTTTTGGGGATGATTTGAGGCCACATAATAAAAATTTTAATTGACTTTCTCGATTTTTATGTTAACRGTACTGGGAGGAGTGATCCTCAACTGGCTGCACAAAGTGACTTTCACTCCCTGGTGTGCTAATTTGAAGCTCTTAAACTTCCCAGAGATTCCCTGTGGTGTGAGAAAGCTGCCATGGACATGTTGGAGCTCAGGTTGCTGCTGTTGGGCCTCTTTATGAGGAATCCTTCATCTGCTGGTTTTTAATGTCACCTGATTTAGTGCCAAGTGTAAAAGAAGGCTCTGTAACACTTTGTGATGGTGTCAGGTTTTACAGGGTGGGCAGATTGATGTCCCTGCCTGGGGAGCCTGTGCTGAGGGTGCACCTGAGGCTGGTGCCCCTGGAGCTGGCTGGCAGCAGCCCAGGGATGAGGAAGCTCCCCGTGGATGTCAGTGCTGGATCTCATTTCAGGTCTCTGCTCTTGGACGGTTCCCCTCGGGACTGGCTGCATCCAGAGCGGGAGATCCAAAGCTTGCTGAAACCTGGCAAGGTCCCCACCCAGCCCCAGGGTTTGAGAGAGGGCCCAAAGCTGTGTGATTGATTCTCTGTGAATTAGGGAAGAGCTTTTGGAGGGGAGGATGTGTGTTTGTGCAGCTCCCCAGGGCCATGGGCAGAGCTGCCATCAGAGCCACCCCAGAGCTGTCACAGGGACAGCAGAGGGCCTGGATGGGCTCGTGCCTGGCTGCTTTGGCCAAGTGACCTTGGAAAAGCAGAGTTTGAGCCTCTTTGGGTGGGGCATTTGGGGCATGGGATGGGATGTGTGTTCAGTATTAAATACCTGCCCCAGAGAAGGCTGTGGGAGATCCACCCTGGGGCGCTGAGCCTTCAGCTTGGTGCAGATGGAACCCCCTGGAGCCCTGCCCAGCCTTGGGTGGGAGCTCTTGTCACCAAAACATTTCCCTGCTTTGCCTGAGAAGGGGCTGTCTGGGRTCAGGAAAGTCACCTGGGGGTTCCTTGGCTGTTCCAGTGATTCCTGGATGAAAATAAATGCAGGCAGTCTTCCTTTGCTCTTTGCTGATGGTGCAAATGCCATCATCGTTCTGGGAATCAGGGGACACTTTTAAAAGGTTTTATGGGTGTGATTGTCCTGCTCTGCTCTGGGGGCAGTTTGGGGCAGTGTAAGACAGATCCAGAGTCACTGGAGACCATCCAAAGGAGGGACAGGGAGATGAGGAAGGGCCTGGAGGGGTGGCATTGTTGGGATGTCTCTGCCAGGCCAGGAGTTGGATCCTTGATTTTATTCATTTATTTATATATTTATTTTTATATATTTAATTTTCAATATATATATTATTTATTTATATTATTTATATTTATAGTTATAGTTCTAATTTTTAATGTTTATTTATATATTTAGGTGGGTCCCTTCCAGCCCAGCATATCCTGTGATCCTACAAAACCATTATTCTTGGCCAAATCGAGTGTTACTGCTTAAAGTTAAAGTCCTCCTTCAAGCACCAATCAAGCCCAGCTTGTCCCTAAAGGGCTTTGAAAACTGGGCAGGGATATTGAGTCTGGCTTGTCCCTTCAGGAGAACAGAGTTACAGGCAAGGGAGCAAATTCTCCTTCCTGAAGGGAGCTGTAGTTTATTGGTAGAAAATGTTCATGTAATCCATTTTTATGAAGAAAACCACGTTGTCCATACTGGCAGAGTTTGCTTTTGTATTTTTAGAGCTTTGCATAAGAGAATGATTTTGATTAAAAAAGAAAAAAAAATTATGCTGCTTGTTGAAAAAATAAAAAATACTCACACTGACAGAACTTTAATCTGAGCCCAAGTCACAAAAACAGCCTTTATTGATGTCAGACTTGCTTTAGAAATGGAAAGAGTAAACAGGATTTGGCCTTTAATTTGTGAAGGGTTTTGATTTTTCAGAGGCATTAAAGAGACAGAAAAGATGGGTATTGAATTATTTAACAATTGCTAGGAAAATTAAGCTTCAGAGAGCCTGTTTTCAGTGCAATAATCTTATTAATGAAAACAAAACAATCTGGGGCAGCACCAATATTCGGAGCTCACACCCTGCTGCTGAATTGTTTCCGAGTGGTCCATGAAGTGATTTTGGAAGTCAATGCCAAGCTGAGCCTTTTCTGTGGTCTGTTCTCACTTCCCAGGAGAAAGCTGCCATTGATGGATTATCCAAATATATTTCCCTCTAAATCCAAAGCAGAGGAGAAAAATACTCGAGGAGGAGTTGGGGGAATTTGGCTCTTTGCATTTTTTTTTCATTGGCAGATGGCTTTTAAGTGATTTATTGGCCAAAACCAATCAATTTTCATTAGAAAGCAAGTATTTAATGACTTTGGGGGTGGGGACTGAAAACAAAGGAGTGATAATGGAGCTGAGTGACGCAGCAGAGCAGCCCTTCATCAAACAGACTTTAAAGAGTGTTTGAGAGCCAGAGCTGAGGGCGATGATTTCCTTTCATGTGCTCTTTCATTCACCATCCTTTGCAGGCAGTGGTGCATAAATGGGCCTAGATTGAATTCAAGGAAAAATGGATCCCTGCTCTCATCCTCAGCTGGCTCTGCCTTGGAGCATGGCTGGTTTTATAAACCCCCTGAGCCCAGACCTGCTGCTTTCTCCTGGAGAGTCTGAACTAAATCCCACTGAGGTTCCACCTTGGGATGCTCTCCTGGTGCTCCTGGAGTGTCTGCCCAGGGCTGGACAAACCCAACCAGCCACAGCCACCCCCCTCCATCAGAGCACAGGTTTGGAAATCTGRGGAAGAGCAGCTGGCAAGGTCCTGATGGTCCCTGAGACCCCTCCCTGCCCTGAGACCCCCCCTGCAGAGCTGCCCCAGCCCTGGCCCAGCACAGGCAGGAGCTGGAGCTGCTGGAGGAGCCCAGAGGAGGCTCCAGGATGAGCAGAGGGATGGAGCAGCTCTGCTGGGAGGAAAGGCTGSCACAGCTGGGAATGCTCACCTGGACAGGAGAAGCTTTGGGGTCACCTCAGTGTGGCCTTGCAGGASCTGARGGAGCTMCAGGAGAGCTGGAGAGAGACTTTGGACAGGGGATGGAGAGACAGGATGAGGCAGGCATTAAACTGGAGTGGCTTTAGATGGGATATTGGGATGGAATTCCTGGGTGTGAGGGTGGGCAGGCCCTGGCCCAGGGTGCCCAGAGCAGCTGGGGCTGCCCCTGGATCCAAGGCCAGGCTGGACAGGGCTGGGAACCACCAGGGACAGTGGAAGGAGGTGGAACAAGATGATCTTTCAGGTTCCTCCCAACCCAACCCATCCCTGACACCTGTGGGGGCAGTCACCCTTTCCCCTCCTCACCTTTGGGGATGAGCAACTCCAAAGTTGGGATTTGCTGCTGTCTGCAGCCCGACTGGCCCTTGGGGCAGTTACTGCTGGCTCCTGCCAAGCCCAGCTTGGGCACTGCTGCCAGGGGAGGTTTGCTGTTCCCATGGCAGTGAGCTCACCCAGGAACACGTTTTAGTTGCTGCTTTTTGAGGCTCCAGATCCTGTCAGTGCCTGGAAATGATGTACCTGGGGCTGGCCACAGAATCCCATTTGTGGGAGCTCTCCAGGTGAGCATCACCCTGCTCATCCTGGAGGGTTGGTGAGGTGCTGCCTCATCCCTGCTCCCACCTTCCCCACCATGAACCCCTCAGCTTGCCTGGGGCTGTGAACCCACCTGGAGAGGTTGGGGGGAGTCCTCACAGCTCATGAGCATTCCTGGACTCTCAGATCAGACACCCCCCGTACCTGCAGGCTGAGAGGGCCTGGCAGAGGCAGTGTCTGTCCAGGGCAGCAGCCTGGGAGCAGCCCTGGCCGAGGCTGTGCCGTGACAGCTGAGGCAGCTCCCGACCCTGTGTGGGTCCTGTGGTGTTTAATGAACACCATGCTCACGTCSCTGGTGCCTTGTGGCTGCTCTGCTGCTCAGAAAACAAGCAGGTCCCTGCTAATGAGCACTCAGCTGGGGCTGTTCTGAGCTGGGTCTGGCTCTTGCTGCATTTGCTGTGATTTTTCCTGGCCACACTCAGCTCTGTGAGCCTGGCACAGGGAGCACAGAAATTGGGGGTGTGTGAGGGGCTGGGTCTGCTCTGGGCTCATCTGCCCCAGGGAGAGCAGCCCTGCAGCTCAGCCCCTCCCTTCTTTAGGCCTGGTTTAAGTTTGCAGCTCTTTGGGCATTAGTCCTGGTCTGGCATGGCCTTAACCCAGCACAGCCCCCAGCTCTGGCTGGCAGGGTGACATCCCCCTGGACACCAGCCTGCTGTGTCCCTCCTTTCTGTGCTTTCTCTTCAGGAAAAGGTACTTTGGGAGGGGAAAGAAAAATACATGAAATATTTAGGTGAACATCTGTCAGTGTTTTTGTGTGCTGCCCTGAGACCTCAGAGCTCTGCAGCTGCAGCAAACTGGTGTGAATGGGAGAGCTGGGCTTGGGAGGAGGGTTTGGTGCTGGGAGGAGGGGGCACCACAACCAGAGCAGCCCCCACAGAGGCTCCTCACTGCCTGCAGAGAGGGAGGCTCAGGTGTGCCCTGTCAGTCCTTCCCAAAGTCACTGCTGGGACTAAATGGAACGAGCTTTAACCTCTGCTGAGCAGGGATTGATGCCTGCAGGGGCACTGGGCAGGGCACAGCTCCATGGGTGCCTGCAGGGCACTGGGCAGGGCAC
>JACDOX010000221.1:526421-539658 GCA_014549065.1 Cardinalis cardinalis | reverse complement strand
GCAGGGTCCCTGGTGTCCCCAGCCCTGCCAGCTCCAGCACAGCTCTGCTCTCCTGGCATTACAGAAGCCCTCAGTCACAGCCAGGTGTGATTGCCTCCCTGGTCACCACTGCTGCTCCTGCCAGGCCCTGGGAGGAATGAGCAGCTCACAGGTGTCCCAGATTCTCCCCAAATGGGGTTTAATGGCCACGTGACCCCATGGCTCTGGCTTCTTTTTAGGGGAAMGTTCTGGTTTTTTTCCTATTGCAATGACAGAACTTTTTCTTGAGGTGTGGGAAGTCAGCTAAGGCAGGGTGCCAAGGAATTGTGAATTCCTCATGGTACAAACTCCATGCAGGCAGAACTAAAAACTTGGAGAGCTGCAGGCTCCAGGGAAGGTGCCACATCAGATTTTGAAGCTGTGGCAGTCCTGAGTGGGACTGCAGTTGAACCATGAAATGTGTCAAGAACATTTGCTGCCAAAACAGAGGCAGAAGGAAAGGCTGGCACTGAGGAGGGGTTTGGGGATGCAGCCTGATGCCTTTTGCTCTAAGTTTGGAGGAACTGGGAYGCTCCTGTTGGGCTGTGTGCATGGAAGGGACAGTAAGTCAGACTGGGATGGAGTACTTGATGCAGGAAAATGATGCTAAAAATGGATCTTCCCTGCATTTGTTGGCATTTCCAAGATCAAATTGTTGGTTCTTCCACTGTTCCAGGCTTCTCCAGGCCCCATCCAAGCTGGCCTTGGACATGTCCAGGGATTCAGAGGCAGCCACAGCTGCTCTGGGCACCCTGTGCCAGGGCCTCACAGGAAGGATTTATTCCCTGTCTTTAACCTAAATCTCTCCTCTGGCAGTTTGTACCCATTCCCTGGGTCCTGTCCCCCAGTTCCTGGTGCAAGGTCCCTCTCTGCCTTCCCTGTGTCCCCTCCAGACCCTGGCAGGTGCTGGGAGCTCTCCAACCACCTCCTGTTCTCCAGGTGACCAATTCCAGCTTTCCCAGCCTGTGTCCATGGGGAGGAGCTCCATTCCCTCCATTAACCTCATCCAGCACTTCCCCTGAGTCTCCCTGTCCTTCCCAGGGAACTGGGATGTCTCAGGGCCTTTCCTGCTCCTTCTTGGGAAAGGAAAGGGATGGGAACACTTCCTGGAGCTGGATCAGCCCCGTGTTCAGGCTCATCTCTCTGCTTCAGTTGACAGCTGTGTGGGTATCATCTCCAAAGCAGAAAATAAACAACTCCAGGAGCTCTGAGTTCTGTATTTTCTCTCTGTCTGTAGGCAGCTGCTCTTGTATGTGGGCAGTCATGGCTTTGTCACTTTTTTGAGAGGGAACAAAATGATAAATCTGTGGTTTTTAAGATGACAAAGTCCGCTGAAGCTCTTTCCCCTTCCTCAGATTGAATTTCAGTAYCTAGGTCTGTCTAATCCACAAGGTATTTTGTTTTCTTTGTGTTGCAAAGCTCTCTGTCTGCTAGTCAACAAATGTCTGGTGTCCTCTAGAATACTCCTGCTAGAAGAAAACGTGTTTGGGAGGAGAGAGAAGCACACAAGGTGCTGGGTTAAGGATGAAATCCCCTTCTGGGATTCTGTGTTTCATTCCCAGTCTGAGAGCCCTGGGCTGGTGTTTGGAGCAGCCTTGTAGAGCTCTGGCTGAAGATGCTCTAAAAATAAAGTRGGAAGGAAGGAGAGGAGAGATTCCAGTTCCATTTGGAAGAGGAATGAGGAGATGGGGGAAGCAGATGGCTGCTTTGCTGGATTGTTCCATCTCATTTGGGGTGGGGACTTGCAGCTATTTCCAGGAAAAATCACTTGGGGATCCATGGGAACAGGGATGCTGCAGGATAAGCAGTTTCTGTGGGCTGTGGCACCAGGCTGGAGTCCCTCACACCTTCCATCCAAAGGGCTCTCAGTGCTGTCCAGGATTTCCAGGGAGGCCTTGACACAAACCCCAAGGGGCTGTGCAGCCCCACAGTGCTCAGGGCTCCCAGCAGAGCCACATCTTCCATTTCAGCAGGGAAGACAGTGTGGTTTGAGTGCTTTTTCCAAGCTGGCTCCAATTCCCTGTGTGCCTGCAGAAGTGGCTTCGTTTCAGCTGGGAGGGAGAATTTGATTTTCCTGCAGTCGTTTCTTTTTCAGCTTTTGTGAAATTGGCTTTAGTATAGAAATAAATCATCAGAGCATTACTAAATTAAAAATAAGCATAGAAGCAGACAGAGCTGCCAAGCTAAGGTTAAACTTGGAGCAGGAGATCAGATTATGGTTTCATCAGTCTTTCCTCCCACTCCTTGCTTAATTTGGTACTTAAACGAGCCTAATAAGCATTGCAGAGCTCTGCACACCCAGCTGCTTTGGAGAGCAGTCTCCTGGTCCTCATGTTCTTATTTTGGGTCACACACATCACTGCACTGATGTGCTGGAGCTGTCCTTGTAGATGCCACAGTTTATTGGGATGCAGAGGGATTACACTTGCTTGGAGCAGAGATTAGCATCAAGTTTACCTACCCTCCCTGGGAGGAAAAAGGAGCATTTCCAGTCCACTGCAGGTCTTGGGTTGCCTTTGCTTACTCTCAGACCTGACCCCAGCTCACTTTTGAAGAGTCTTGGAGCAGCAGCATCATCAGGAGGCAAAGTGACCTCACTGACAGGAGCTGGGAACATCCCAGGGACAGAGGGATGGAGGAGCTGCTGCTGCCRGGGAGGTACAAAATGTGCCCAGAGCAGGGGAGGGTGAGGAGGGGCGGGCAGAGAGCAGCTGGGGCTGCCCTGGATCCCTGGCAGTGCCCAAGGCCAGGCTGGATGGGCTYGGAGCAGCCTGGGACAGTGGGAGGTGTCCCTGCCATGGCTTTAATGCCCCTCCCAGCCCAAACCATTCTGGGGTTCTGTGTTTCATTCCCAGTCTGAGAGACCYGAGCTGGTGTTTGGAGCAGCCTTGAATTTCAGAAACACTTTGTCCCTTTCAAAGCCTCCTTTTTAATTCCCCTTCCTCRCCATTCCCTTCAAGGAATGGGATGATATTTTCATCCTGCTTTTCCTCTTTATTTTACTGCAAGTTCATCATGGCAAAAGCCTTGAGCATGTTCCTGCCTTGGAGAGCTAAAAGGAATCTCTGAATGGTGCTGGATGGGATCCATGTGTTCCATCCAGGACTTTGCTTAGCCCTGGCCACTGTTTGCAATTTCTCTACAGGTCTTTATGCTCTTTGTTTTCCATAAACTCCATCAGTTGTGGGATGCCATTGCTAAACAAATGAGATGATAATTAGCATAGCAACATCAGAGGAAGTTGATTTTCCATCTGTAATAGGGATGATGATAATTAAACATGCATGACCTCATTGGGTTGAATAGGAATCAATTAAAATTRAAGCTTGTTGGGAATTCTTTTTCTTCTGTGAAATTTTTCAGAGAAAGCAAGAACAACATAACAAGTCCCAATGAAAGGAAATTGGGCTGATTTGCACCCCTCAGTATTAAAAAATGAAAAAATTGGGAGATTTTTCAGGGATGGAAAATTTGATGGTACCTCCCCTGCCCTGCCCCAGCCGTGTGTAAATGCCCATTTTGATGAAGTTTTTCATTTGGAAAAATGAAGTTTAGAACTTTCCAGCTGTTACTAACAGTGTTTAGAAAAACTCAGATCAAACATGTGGAAATGCTTCTCCAGTTTGTGTCCAGAGAGACTCT
The DNA here is from genome assembly GCA_014549065.1 of Cardinalis cardinalis. Lineage (NCBI taxonomy): Eukaryota > Metazoa > Chordata > Aves > Passeriformes > Cardinalidae > Cardinalis > Cardinalis cardinalis. Next base: position 535,998 of record JACDOX010000221.1, on the reverse strand, counting down.
GTGGCCAGCAGGGTGCGTGAATTAATTTTGTAACAAGTCTTAATTTCCTGTGCACGAGTGAACATTGCACTGGAGCAGCTCCTTTTTGAGGAAAATGATTTATWATTGGAGAGGGGGAACTACAGAGGGTTAAAGTTGGAAGGCCAAGTCTGGGGCCCCAGAAGGGAGCTAACCCTCAGCTGGAGCAGTGGGACCTGAGAGGCCCCTCTGGAGTGCAGGTGGGAAAGTCTTGGGTTAAATTCTTCCTTTTTGCCATTTCTTTCCAAAATGAGGTGTCAGTGGTGCCTCAGCAGTTGCAGCCAAGCTTGCCCAGGGCCCCTGGGTTTGGGTTTTGGGTTTTGGGGAGGTGTGAAACCTCTCAAGCTGCAGGTTGGTTCAGGCCAGAGCAGGGGCCTGGAGAATGGGAACCCAAAGCTTGGGGAGTCGTCTCAGAGTCTCTGTGCTTGAGATGACCCCGAGGTGTCACAAAGTCTCTTTTTCCCAGCCCAGCAATYGAAGAAGGAGTCAGGATTCTTCGTCTGTGCTTTTCAAGGTTGTTTATTTTCTGTTATCTATAACATTATTTTTTCTGACCTGCTGAGTGAGGTCKGTCTAGCAAGTGAGTCCAAGGCACACTGACCACCTTTTTATACTAAGAACTGTGTGTACTTTATTGACAATAATTTTCCAATACCTATCCCCTATGTTAGACAGTCAGTTTCTACTCTAAACTAATCCAAAAGTGCCACCCTCACGCAGAAGATGGAGGACAAGAAGAAGAAAGAAGGAGGACAGGACACACCCAGATTCCTCCATCTTGCCTCTTGAACCCCCATTCTAAAAACCCCAAAATTCTGCTTTTCCACCCTGTGACAAATTCACTGTCATTCTACTCAAACTCTTGTGGCTTGGAACTCCTCACCCAAAGTTGGTAATTGTTTCCATGGGCTAAAATCAAAGGCACCACAGGTGTTTGTGACTCTGTGCCAAGGCCTCTGAGCCCCTGCCAGGGTCTGGAATCACCCAGGGCAGCCAGAGCAATGTCCTGGGTTCTGACATAGTCCCAGGTCTGTGTTCTGCATTTTGGAATTTGGTTCCAGGCCTTTGGCTGGAGCTTCTCTAACTTGTGGGATCCATCACAGGTGGGAAGGGGCTGGAAGCAAGATCCACTCCCAGTCCCTGTGGTGAGTGGATGCACAGGGATCCTCTGCATTCAGCTGCTGCTTCCCTTCCCTGGTGTCCTGGATAAACCTCCTGAACAAGTCACTCCAGGGGTTTGCTCTGGACAGTGCTGTCCTTTGGAAAGGCCATTGGGGAACGGCCTCAGGCTGGGCCAGGGGGGGCTCAGGGTGGGCACCASCAGGAATTTCCCCATGGGAAGGGGGCTCAGCACTGGAACTGCCCAGGAGGGTTTGGAGTGCCCATCCCTGGAGGTGCCCAAGGAAGGGCTGGAGGTGGCACTCAGAGCTCTGGGCTGGGGACAAGGTGGGGATGGGACACAGCTTGGACTGGGTGGGCTGGACAGCTTTTCCAACCTTCATGACTCTGTGATTTTCTCATATTTCCCCCTTCCCTAGCAGAAAAGCCAGTAAATCTTACATGCAGTCAGAGTGAAACAAATGCTGAGATTTTTCTTTTTCCTGCTCTTTGGAAAAGTTTTGTTTCTTCACCATCCATTGGTGTCACGGAGGGTATGGTGACATTTCTTTGTGGTGGGAGGTGGTGGCTTAAATTCAAAGTGTGGCCTTTGGTTCCTGTTGGGATTTAACACTTTTTTACCCCTGTGATGGGGCCATTTGTGACTCAGTCTCAGATTGCCCCATATCTGATAAATGACATAACACAGGCTCGTGTCTATGCAGATGATACTCAAACCATGGTGTGAGAGGTGAGCACACAAAATATGTGACAAAATACTGCTGTGGCTTTGGTTTGAATATATTCATTTAAACTTCCATGTTTTCCACATGGATTTTTTCATCTGCCACGAGCATCTTCATGAACCTGGGGAAGTATTCCTGAGGAGAGATGCAAGATGCATCTCTGATAGCTTAAACTAGCAAATCCTGGCTTTATTTAATTTTCATCTCATCCTAGCTTTGCCTCATTTAGGATCTGTTTCTGCAAGATGGGGCAGTCAGAACTGAGAGTGAAGGGTTCTCTGTCCTCCTAGGCTTCTCTAAAAAAGCAGGAAGTTCCAGCCCCAGGCACAGCTAAAAGGAGTTTCTGGGGCTGCAGGAGTGCCCCCAGCTGAGTTCAGATAAGGCAGCACCAAAGGCTCAGTCCCTGATATGAACGTTCTGCTGCCAGTGGAATGCTTTCCTCCTGCATTTGGCCTTGGGGCTGCCCAGGAGGCAGTGCCTGCCAGTGCCTTTCCAAGAGGGAGGAATGCTGCCCAGTCTCCTCCAGGCACTTCCTGCCCAGTGGTTTTTGGTTTTTATCCCACCCCATGGAGTTCTCTGGGTGCCCTGGGCTGGGATCCAGCCCCATGGATGCAGCAGGGCTGTGTTTGTGTCCTCCCAAAGGGATATGGGTGCTATCCATGGCACCATAAAAGTCACTGAACAGAAAATCCTGAGCTGGAGGGAACTCACAAGGATCATCCAAGCCCAGCTGCACTGGACAGCCCCAAGAATCCCACCCCACACCTGAGTGTTGTCCAAAGTGTGCTGTTTTCTGAGCTCCTGCACTGTTTTGTGGGGAGAGGGGGTTAATGAGGACTCAGGAGGGAATGTCACTGCCTCTGCTCCTCATCAGGTGGAGCTCTCAGGGATCCTGTGGAGGAAGGATTTATCCTGGAGCAGCTCCTCCCTCAGTCAGGGGGTTCAGGACCTGCTGCCACCCCACAGGTGTGGGCAGGGTCCCTGTGCTGCTCACGGGGCCCAGGGGGGTTCTTGGGGGTTCAGCGCTGCTCCCACAGGTTCTTCGGGCTGACAGCAGGGAAAAACCATTTCCATGCAGGGCTGGAAAATATCAGAGCTGAGTCAACAGGAGATTTGCTGTGCCAGTGGTTGGGAGAGGTGAGGAACCCCAGGCTGGGCCAGGCTGACAGGGGCCCAGCGGGTCCCTGGTGGCACCTCCCTGCTCAGGCAGGGCCATCCCAGAGCACAGGGCACAGCACTGTGTGCACAGGGCTCTGCAGTATCCCCGCTGAGGGAGACTCCAGCCCCTCCCTGGGCAGCCTGCTCAGGGCTGGGCCCTGCCCAGGGCAGAAGTTGTGCCTCCTGGGCAGGGGCAGTGCTGGGCTCAGGCCCTGCCCGTGGCTCTGCTGCCACTGCTGGGCCTGGAGCAGAGCCCGGGCCCTGCTCTGCCCCTCCCTGCACACAGGGACACCCAGGGCTGAGGGCCCCTCTCAGCTGGGGCTCCTCTCCAGCCTGAGCAGCCCCAGCTCCCTCAGCCTTTCCTGGGCACAGAGATGCTCCAGGCCCTCCTCATCCTCACAGCCTGAGCTGGCCCCGCTGCAGGAGCTCCTGTCCCTGCTGTGCTGAGGAGCCAGAGCTGGACACAGCACCCAGAGCTGCCCCCAGGGCTGGGCAGGGGCAGTTCTGGGCTCAGGCCCTGCCCGTGCCTCTGGTGCCACTGCTGGGCACTTTTTAACCCCTGAGCTGCCGTGGCCTCCCTGCAGGAGCTGTGCCCCACGAGGTGTGCTCACCATCACCTGGCATTTTCCTGGGCAGGGGAAGTTAAACTTGTCCATTTGGGTGGGATTTCTAAAACACAATGAATTTCATGAAGGCTGAGAGCTGTGCTGGGCTGGAGGGTCAGAAGATGAGCTGTAATGTGAGGAGCTGGTGCTGTTCATGAGGACAAATCTSGGAGAGGAATTCTCTCTTCTGCCTCTTAATTGCCCTATCAAGGCCAGATCAAACAGGCAGGATGCAAGTGAGTGCTGCTGCCCAAGATGCTGCTCTAATTAGAGCAGTCCCTGAACCTCTTGCAGACTTACAGTGTAGTATCAATTCAGGTTAAATTGGGAAACTGAGCAGAAAATTGCTGTCTGGTGTTTGGAGTGGTTTCTGCATCTTAACATTATCTGATATTGTATCATTATGTACTGATGCAAAATGCCAACAAGTAATGGCAGAGCCCTGCAAGTAATGACACCGGGAYGGGAGAGCAGGAAATAGTGAGAGAAATTTAATTTCTTATGCAGTTTCATGAAATAAAGTCAACTCAGGTACACACTCGTTCAGATTAAATATAATGATGTGTGTCTGCAGCCCGAGCCTGCCGGGAATGCACATCCAGGGGCTGGGCAGGGACAGGGCAGAGTTGCCATGGAAATGCAGCCAATGTCACACTGGCAGCCTTGCAAATGGCTCATGTGTCATGGCTCATTTTCCAGGAGAAGCAGGGAAAACTGGGAATTAAGGGAAAACATCTTTAAATGTTTGCAGCAAGGCAGGGCCAGGACAAGTGTTGGGAGTGCTGGGTGTTTGTGGGCACAGGGGACCCAGAGCCCAGCTGGGGCAGGCTCTGCAGCATCCCTGGGCTGCCTGACCCCTTCTCCTTCCTCCTGCTGGGGCAGCAGGGCTGCAACACCCCTGGGCTGGCTGGGCTTCCCCTGCCTCCCCTCAGGGCAACAGCYTTCCCTCACTTTGCTCCTTCCAAGCCTTTGGCAGCCCAGTTCCTGCACTTGCTGTTCCATTCTGAGTTGCTTGAGCTGTGCCAGATGATCCAGAGTTATTGCTTGATCTGTCCTGTAATTGGGAACTCAGCTGCTGGCTCTTGTGGGGACTAACACAGCTCTTGCTTTAAAATTGGATGAAGTGCTCAAGGGTATTTTTCTTATTTTGTTCTAATTTTGGGGGGGAATAATGGTTTTGCCATGCAAAAATAAATGAGGCTTCTAGACAAACAGCTTGGGTTGTTAGAGCCTCTCTCCAAGTAATGATGGTGTAATTCAGGCCTCTGAAATAAGAAGCAAACAATAAATAAATGATTAACCTGCCTTTAGAGTATTGAAATCTCTATGTATTTTAAGGCTGTAGTGGGTAAATAGGAGCAAATGAGTGTTGGAGCAGGCMATAGAGGGATGACAGCAGGACCAGGGAGCCAGGATCCACGAGAATTCCCAGCTCAGGGCCTGCCCAGCTCCTGCCAGGTTCAGTYCTCTCTGTTTCTGGTCTCAGTTGCCCTGTGGCCTGGCTGTCACAGGCCAGGTTCAGGTGTGCTGGGGGTGAGCTCTGAGCTGTGAACTGGGAGTCTGTAAAGAACAGAGCCGCTGCTGTGGGAGGGGAATGAGGAGTTGGACAGCTCCTCCCTGGTGCTGCTGTGCACAGAGGGGTGCTGAGGGGAGATCGAGTGCTGGGTTGGGATGGGTCAGTCTCAGCTGCACCAAACCTCCAGTGAGCATTTGAAAGACAAACCGGGCTGGGGCTGARCAATGCAGAGCCAGGGGCTCCCTGGCACAGCCCTGGGGTGCTCCTGCTGCAGGAGGCAGAGGTGGCACAGAGGAGAAAACGCACATCCTTCCTCCTGCACCTTCCCTTTCCCTCTCCTTTATTCCCCTCCCAGCAACCTGACACCTTCAGCGCCCTGAGGGGAAAAGTGGCTCCAGCTGGAATGAAAATCTCTTCATTCCCTTCGGTGTGGCAGCAAAGCCCTGGGTGTGTCAGCTGGGGAACCCACCTGGGGATCAGCTGGGCAGGTGTCCCAGGGCTGCAGCTCCAAGGAGAGTTTATTCTCTAAAGCAAGGTGATGCTCCTTAAAATTAAGTGTCATTTCTCTCTTCTTGCTGATRTATTCCCTTGAACAGCAAAGAAGGGCTGCAGAAGAAAATTGAGTGGAGTTCCTGCCGAATTCAAACACACTGTAGTGATAAATATGGTTCTGAATAAACCTCCTTGTAGTCACAAATCAATTAATCTTTTTTTTCCCTGTGTGCTCCATCCTAAGGATTTACTTTCTCATTGAGCTTTCCTAGCTCGTGCAGTACCTAATTCTTCACCTGGATAAATAACTGGTGGCATTTTTATTCCCCAGCAAACCAGCATTATCTTTCTTGCTGTGTACAAGCAAAGGGAATTTTATTTATTTGTTTCTTTATTCTCCCCAGAGCAAACTCTGTGAGTTGGGGCTTGGAATAAAGCAGAGTTCAGGGCTTGGTGAGGAGCAGCTCTGCCATGGTTCAAGGAGTGTTTGGACAACACTCTGAGGGGCAGGGGGGAGTGTTGGGGCGTCTGTGCAGGGCCAGGGGTGGGACTGGATGATCCTTGTGGGGCTTTTYCAGCCCAGGATGCTCTGATTCCATGAGCAGGCTCAGAAGAGGAGGGGACTTCCATTGTCACAGGCATTATTACCCCAGCTGGGTAATAATTAGCATTGACCCCCTGGTTCACAGAAGGCTGATCAATCACTTTATTAAACTATACTCATTAAGGAACCCATTGCTTTTAYAGACAGTTACAATACAGGTGGACCCAACTGGTCCTTCAAACACCATCACCACTGGCCAATCAAGAAACCACCCTTTGGTAAACAAACCTCCATAACACRTTCCACATGTTCACAACAACAGGGGCAGCAAGTGAAGATAAGAATTGTTTYTCATTCTTTTCTCTGATCTTCTCGCAGCCTTTCCCAGCACAATGCCTGGGACAGTTGTGCTGCTCTCTGTGGCCAGACAGCTGCTGCCACAACCTTCTCCGTCAGTTTAGGAGCCCTTTGGTGTGCCAGAGCCCCTTGGCTGAGGATGCAAGGGGATTTTTAGGGAAGGGCTGTCCCAGTTTGGCAAGGATGGAGGGCAGAGCTCTGCCCTGCTCCTGTCCTGCTCAGAGCCAGCCTGAAGCCCTGCAGGGAGTTCAGCTCAGGGCTGGGGTGAGCAGGGACAGAGCAGAACTCTTCTGCCTTGTGTGGCAGGAGCTCTTTCCCCAGCCTTCTGCTTCTCTGGAGATGAGTTAAAAACAGAGTTTAGAGAAGATAAAACACCTGATTGAGTGTGAACCTCTCGTGTGCTCAGTGCCACCTGGAGCTGCAGCACATCCTCAGCCTGGGCTGCTCTGCAGGGACACAGACTCTGGAGAGCCCAGAGGGGGTGGCTGAGTGTCAGATCCAGAGCTTTGGGCAGGGGCTGGAGCAGCCAGAGCTGACCTGGGAATTCACCAGGAATTGAACTGGAATGGGAGAACTGCTGGGTGGCTGGGGAGGGCCTGGAGCCCCAGGAGCAGCTGAGGGAGCTGGSMAGGGGCTCAGCCTGGAGCAAAGGAGGCTCAGGGGGCCCTTGTGGCTCTGCACAGCTCCTGCCAGGAGGGGACAGCCGGGGGGGTCGGGCTGTGCTCCAGGGAACAGGGACAGGAGSAGAGGGAACGGCCTCAGGCTGGGCCAGGATGGGTTTTGATGGGATAATGGGAAATTTCCTTCACTGRAAATGCTGTAAAACATTGGAACWGGTTGTCTGGGGCAGTGATGGARTCATCATCCCTGAAGGGATTTAAAACCCCTGTGGATGTGGCACTTGGGGACATGGGGCAGTGGTGRCCYGGGCAGTGCTGGAACAGTTGGACTCAGGAGTCTTTTACAACCCAAAGAGCTCCATGCTTTTATCCTGACCTGCCAGCACTACCCAGTGCCAGCAATCCTGAGTTCCAGCAGAGCAGGATGTCCCTTTAAACTCTTCCAGCTCCCCCTCCCACACCTGCACACTGAGATCTGTGACAGCTCTGCCTCTGCTCCCTTCAAACAGGGCAGAAAATCCAAGAAATAATCCGTGGTCTTGTACTTCTGAGTAAACTTAACTCATTCCAAAGGTCTGCTGGATGAGCAGCTCATTGAGAGATGTAAACATTACTGACTGGCTTCTTCAGGGCTTCTGCAGGATTAACTTTTCAGCTCTTTTCTGTTGTCTTTAACATGTGAGAGGTGTARAAATGGAGTGGCCATGGGGTTCTTCCTCAGCCAGGTGGTGAAGGTGAAGGACACTACACAGAAAGGGACAATCTTTGGGAGTGCTCTGAGACTCTGGACAATGGTAATGGATGGTAGAGAATTTATATCCTGAATGATGAACCCCCTGCCTGCTGCCACTGGGGTTTGCCTCACAGAAATGTTTCTAAGAAGGCAGGGCACAGGAGCAGGAAGCTGGAAATCAGCTTGCAGAGGCCCCACGAGCTTTCCTTTCATCCCTTGTAGATGTGAAATATTGACTCAAGTTCTGAAATCCTGAGAAATGGATATTTAAAATCTCTGTGGAGCTTTCCTGCTCTGAAAGATCGTCTCTCATTAGCATCCCATCAAGGATGCTCCCTGAAAAGAGGAATTTTCCCAGTGTATCAGCACAGAGAGCCATTAAATGCCCTGCTTGGTTTGTGTCCTGTGCTTTCTGAAGGAGAGATTTTTTTTTCACCCAGTTCTGTGTGGGAGAGAAAAAAGGCAAAGGAGTATTAATTGCTTGCAAATGCTCTTTCAAAAGCCATGGAAAGGGTGAGCTCCTGGAAGGGGCCTTTGTGGAAGGTCTGGGGGCTCCCACCACAGGATCTGGGCTTTAACCAGGGTGAGAAAAGCCTTTAGCTGCCTGTCGATGTGGCAGGGAGCAAGGTGGGACTGGGAGGAGGCAGAAGGATGCCAGGGGTGGCTGGTGCCTCCTCTGTCTTGGAGAAGTGTCCTGCTAGCAGGATCTCCTCTGCCAGCACTGGGAGCCACCAGGCTCAGATAAATCCATAGCAGTGAGGAGCTGTCTGAACATGACAGAGTTTGCCAGCCTCAAACATCACTTACAGCCAGCAGCAAAGGGAGCAGATGGTTCATAAAGCATCCTGGCAGCTCTAGAGGCTACCAGTTTGATTTACTGGTGGCAGTGGCAGGCCTTTGTTATCAGCTTGGCCAGGGGAGGCTCCTTTTGGCCCGCAGGATCCATCTCCTCATCCTCCTTTGTTTGTTTTGCCCTGGGAGGAGGGAGGGTGTTGAGCACTAACCCATCCCTCCTGGAGCTGTTGGTGCCAGGCTGGATGTTTGGTGTCTCTCTGGGTCACAGGGCTCCTCACCAGGGTCCAGCACACTGAGCACCATGTGCAGAATTGTCACCATGATATTTCCTGAAAAATCCCTTCCCCAGGATTCTTCTCCTGGGAAGCCTCAGAAAAGAAATGTAAACAATAATTATCTGATTGCTTGGAATGTGGTCTGGAGATCATTYACCAACAGGTGCATCTTTGATTGGTTTCATGGGAATTATTTTTAATTAATGACCAGTCCCAGTCCAGCTGTGTCAGGACTCCGGTCAGTCACAGGTTTTTTTTATTCRTTCTTGTTTAGCCTTCTGATGCCTCCTTTCTCTTTTTTAATATATTTTTAGTATACCATTTTCTTGTAATATAATGTGATGAGATATAATATAATATAAATTTTAGGGTTTTTAGAATGGGGGTTCAAGAAGCCAAGATGGAGGGATTTGGGTGTGCCTTGTCCTTCTTTCTTCTTCTTGSCCTCCATCTTCTGGGTGATGCTGGCACTTCTGGATTGGTTTAGAGTAGAGACAGACTGTCTAACATAGGTGGTAGGTATTGGAAAATTATTGTAAATAAAGTCCATGTAGTTTTTAGTATAGAAAGATAACACTGCCTCTGAGGGCAATCAGTGTGCCACAACCCAACCTGCTGGA
>JACDOX010000221.1:499377-512571 GCA_014549065.1 Cardinalis cardinalis | reverse complement strand
CCCCACAAACAACAAGCCAAAGCAAACTACAAAAGCAACACCAGCACGCTCCCCACTCAAAAAAAAGAATACAGAAGCCACAAGCAGCTGTCCCAGAGGGAGCTCATGGTGAGAGTGCCCCATCCCAGCAGAAATCAGTCAAGGCTGTGCTGCTGCTCAGGGTTTGGAGTCAGGTGTCACTGTCATATTTTCTAAAAAAATCTCTTTGCCCAGGATTTTCTCCCAGGAAGCTGAGAAGCCTCAGAGAAAAATGAAAACAATAATTGTCTGATTTGCTTCTCTTGTGTTTTGCTGCTTTGGAATGTGATTGGAAATCATTTATCCAACATGTGAATTGTTTTGACTTAATGACCAATCCTGGTCCAGCTGTGTCAGGGCTCTGGAAGAGGCCACGAGTTTTTTATTAGTATCTTTTAGCCTTCTGTCTATATAATTTCTGTATTCTTTAGTATAGTTTTAGTATAGCATTATTTTTTATATATATATATATATATATATAAAATCATATCATATATAATATCATATCATAAAATAATAAATTAACCTTCTAAGAACATGGAGTCAGATTCATCATCCCTCCCTTTAATGGGAGTCTCAGAAAATCCCAGTCAGGAGCTGATCTGCAGCACYTCCCTGCTTGCCCTGTGCTCAGCATTGCTCCACTCTGCCTTTTCAAGAGCTCTTGAATCCCTTTGTGCTTCCCAGCTTGTGCAGCTGTGGGAGGAACCACAGATTGCCAGGGTCCCTTGGTGTGATCAGTGTCCCTGGGATGGGCTGGCAGCTCTGGGAGCACCTTTGAGACCCTGGGATGGGCTGGCAGCTCTGGGAGCTGTGGCTCAGGGTGCCTGACCCTTAAACAGCAGTTGGGGTAAATCTCTGCCAGCGTTGCCTCTGTGCTTTGTGGTTGGGTGGATCTGCACTAATCCAGGAGGAGGAGGAGAACCCAAACCATCCTCTCCCTCCCCGAGTTCCCTTACCTGGCAATCATCTTTACCAAGCTTGCATTTACATTGYGCTGCAGTTTTCCCCATTTTCATTTTTCTTTTCCATCAGCTTTGCTCGGTGTTTTAAACAAAACAAACCCCAGCAGCGAGCAGTGAGTGACATTTGCTGTTAAAGGCCCAGGATGGATCTGCTGCTTTCCCAGGAATTGTGCTGCTGTGCCAGGGATGCGTGAACGGGGAGACAAAGCTGGGAGCTCCCTCCCTACCCATAGCTGCTGTCAAGGAGGTGTCACAATAAATGCATTACTCAGCTCCTCGAGGTGCTTACAGGGCTGTTCTGCTGCTCCCTCRTTTCCCAGGGAGTGCAGCTGCTCCAGCTGTCAATAACCATCCCTCACACCCCGTGGTGGGGATGGAAATCACTCACCCAAACTCTGTCTGCAGGAATATCCCTGCAATTCCCAAGGACTCCTGAATCTCTGCAGGGATCTGGCAGAGAGCAGCAGGGGCTGTGCAAGCCCCACTGCTGATGGCATCACCCAGCACAGGCTTCCAGCAGTGCCTGGAATGGGGAGCTGAGGAGGGACTGGTGTTTAGGAGCTGCTGCTGAGGGACTGGAGGGAACTGGGACCAGTSRGTGAACTGTGGTTGTACTGGAGGTTTGAATGTGACTGTGCAAATCACCCTGAAATCACCCCAAAACCACACCAAAATCACACCCAAATCAACCCAAAGTCACCCCAAAATCACCCTGAAGTCACCCCAAAACCACCCCAGAGTCTCCCTGTGTTGCCAGAGGGGCTCTGGGGCTGCTCCCCTGCTCAGCCTGACCCTGGCCTGGCCTCAGCCTGCCCTGCTCTGCTTTCCTGCTGTTTCTAGCAGCTGACAGGGACCTGTGCTCTGCTCTGCCTGGCTGGAATTCCCTCCCAGCCCAGCCTGGTGGCAGCTCCCTTTGTGTGTTTGTCCCCATCTTTGTTCCAGGCAGTCATTTGCTCAGGGAGATTTCTCTCCTGATTTCTGCACTTTGGTTTGAGTGTTCAGACATTAAAAATGATGTTTCAGCTGCAAACAGAGCAGGTTTGTTCTGCAGAGATGCTCACCTGAGCCCATCTTCACCTGCAAAAGTCAGTTTATTGTGGTTTCTTCCTTCTGATGTCACTTGGAGCAAGTGTAGGAGGATTTTGGTGGAAAACAGGTCAGAAATCACTGCCCAAGTCCCAGTTTGGGCACCAAGCTCAGGCTCAGGGTGTTAATCCTGATCCTTCAGCCCCRGCTCAGTGCTTTAAGCAGGGCATTGTTGTTATTGTGCCTGAGACAAAGAGAACTTTGTTTACCTGTGAAATTTGCTCATTGTGATTTTTATGCTCAGTGGAAAGGAAGAACACGACACCAAATCAGCCGCTTGGCCRCCCTTGAGAAAAAATATATTCATGYTAAAAACAGCAAAGTAAATACCACGTCCCTGTTAAGTGCCTGATAGTTATCCATATTACATCCCAGAGTAATTATCATTTAATTAGCACTCTGGCAGCACTGGAAGGAGATGGAGTTACAGAGTGTTCCTGATGAGGAATTCCTGCATTCCTGGAAGGGCCCTCCAGGAGTGGGAGCAGCAGCAGGAGCCAAACCCCCAGGGCAGCAGGGACCCCAAACCTGCAGGGCCCCCTTTGCTGTGCCRCAAGGAACGAGGTGCTCCTCCCTGCAAGGCACTGGGAGTGGATTTAGGATTGGATTTGGGATCAGATGAGCACGTGCAGTCTTGGGTTTTTTCTTGCCCTTCTTGGGGCTTTTTTCTGGGTTTTTCTGGCCTTCATTGCCTTTTTTTCCTGAGTTTTTTCTTGGGTTTTTTCTTGCCCTTCTTGGGGCTTTTTTTCTGGGTTTTTTCTGGCCTTGCTTGATTTTTCCTGGTTTTTTTCTTGCCCTTCTTGGTTTTTGTTTTTTTTTCTGGGTTTTTTCTTGCCTTTCTTGGGGCTTTTTTCTGGGTTTTTCTGGCCTTGCTTGACTTTTTTCCTGGGTTTTTTCTTGCCTTTCTTGGGGCTTTTTTCTGGGTTTTTTCTGGCCTTGATTACCTTTTTTCCTGGGTTTATTCTTGGGTTTTTTCTTGCCCTTCTTGGGGTTTTTTTCTGGGTTTTTTCTTTCCCAAGAAAGACCCAAGCTCTGGTCACCATCTSAGGAGTTTCTAAGGAGAAATGTTTGGCCCCTTTTTTCTTTGCCTTTTCCTGCACTTTGTTTTGTTGTCAGTCAGGCTGTAAGTGCCAGGTGTTAAAGAAATCCATGTTATTCTTTTTTAATATTTTTATATTCAATACCAATATCTATTTCCTTTTTACTCCACCTGATCTTTAGGGTTTGGGGTGAAGGGGTTGAAACGAGATGATCTGCAAGGTTCCAGCCCAAACCCTCCTCTGAAATAAAAGGCCAGGAAATCTTTCCCCTTCACAGGGTGAAATCTCTGCATCCATGCGCTGTCACCGGGGGCTTTGAAGAGGTGCAAACTCAAATCCTTAACTCTGGGATTTTTAATCAGCCTTATTGTCCTCCTGCGGAGCTGAGCACTRTTTGAAGGCGCTGTGAGTGTTAAATCCCAGCATCTGCTGAGGCCCCTCCTGCTCTGCTCCAGCTGCCAATGAGCTGGATTCCGGTGGCTGCCAATTAGCACAAATGAGCTTTTAAACGCCTTCTGGGGGAGCTCTGAAGCCCTGGCTGGCTTTGCCCCGGGGAGTTGAGCATCCCTGCCTGGAATGGATGGGTCTGATTTGCACAGGCAAACCCTGCCAGGTTAATGGAGATCCTGTGGGACTGAGGCCCCCACGGAGCTCCTGAGGCTGGGCTGAGGTGACTGATGCTCCCTGTTTGGGTTGATTTGGGGTGTGCTCTCCTTCCCKGCCCCGTTCCTGAGCAGGGATCCAGGGATGGGGACTCTGGGATTCCCTCACCTCCCGGCTAATGTTGACATTTCCAGCTGCTTGCTTTTGTCAGACCTTTATCTCCTGTTGGTGGCTGTGCTGTAAGCAGTGGGACAGCAGCAAACATCCTGGGCTGCTCACAGGGTGTGCTGGAGCCTGTCTGTGCAGGGAACGTGGAACAGAGATTTCCAGAGCTGCTCTGAGGGTCACAGCCTCATGGCACCAGCACAGAGGGAAAACAAACCCAGGTTCACCAGATCCTGAGCCTTCCTGACTCCTCATCCCTGCTGATCTGGGCTCYCTTTGTGCCCTGCCTTGATTTGCAGTGGCTTTCCAGGCAAGCCAAGTGTTTTTCTTGCATCTTTTATGCATTTTTCAGTGGCTTCCACTATGAGCCAATGCACAAATGAAAATCGTGCCCTGCTTTATCTCAGCCCCAAGCCTGAGACTCTGCGTGGCCCGGGAGTGTCCTAACAAATCACAGGGAGTGATCACAATTATTCCCCAGTTCTGCCTCTGTGGATAAATGGGGCCTGTTAAGGGTCACACCCTTAACAGATGTGCTGTGGGGGCACATGTTTGTAGATGTTTGCAGATGTGCTGTGGGGGCTGTGGGAAGGACTCAGCCCCTGAGCTCTGGGGAGGCACCTGGACAGGTCCCTGTGTGCCAGAGGGGGCCCCAGGTGTGAGTGCATCCCTGAGTGCCCCCAGCAGCAGGAAATGGGCTCAGGTGAGGAGCCCRTCCTCTTCCAAGGGAGAGCATTGCAGCTGTTTCCTCTGTTCCTCCACAGCACCCAGTCCCACTTGAGGGTGATTATCAAATTCCCCTTGGCCAAGGTGCCTTCTCTGGGGTTTGTGCTCTGGGGCTCAGGGTGCAGCCCCCAAATGCTGCCCACAGGAGCACCAGGGCCATTGGAGATGTCACCTGTGCCATTTCCAGTGATGGAGAACAGCCCCAAACCCCTTCTGCACGTTCTCATGGCCCTGGGCAAGGCTCATCCCAGCTCAGGGCTCTTGGCCTGGAAGGGTTTTCCAGGTTGGTGCCTTTAGTGAGGTCCCAGCAGGGTGGGCATGGGAGCTTGATGGGGGCTCCTGCTGTGGGAATGGGATCAGCCCAGTCCTGGGGCTGGGSTTTTGCATCAGGGGACAGAACACAGAGAGCTGGGGCCAATTGCTCCCTGCTMATGAGCATTTGGCAGCCTAGAGCAGCACTTCCATCTGGGAACTCCTGCACAAAGTGCCTGGGCCATGGAGGAGGAGTCCAAGCATCCAGGGGTCTTCAGTGCTGGGACATCCTTGGGCTTGGAGAGCACACCAGGAAGGAAAAGGCTTTTAGGCARTGGCTGAGGCAGCGGCTTCATCCTGGAGGGGCATTTTGTCATTGAGCTTGGACAAGGAAATCAAAATCAGCAGTGGCTCCCAGGCTGTGGCTGGGCACAGGGTGGGCACCAGCTTTTGATGCTGCTCTAGCAGCAAGGCTGGGAACAGCAAAGGTTGTTAACCATAGTGCTTTTCTCACCAGAGACTCAGGGCTCTGGCACCTGTGGCAATATCTGCAGTCAGTTCAGCAGCTCCAATGGGGAAAGCACTAAACTGATTTGTAAATGGTTTTTCTCAAGAGCATCCAGGTGTTAAACTCACCTGACAGAGGAGAAAACAGAGCTACAAAGGAGTTAAATGCTTTGCCTGAAGTTCCAGAGCAGGCAGAGAACAGTGACAAAGTCAAATATGTTTTCAGCAAGGTCACAGGCATGGGTGGATATAAGAGGTATTTTTAAAAATCCAGTTTGCACAGCCTCCTTGCCATTAAAGTTTAAGTGGTATTAATCTCCAGTAAATTCAGCAAAGCCATTCAATCCAGCATCTCTTTTATGTGGTATCTCTTATTTTTAATTTGTTTCACAGGTTCTGTGGTACTTAGCAACAGCAGGGAAATAAACCCATTGGAAACAGACAATTAACCAAGGGCACTGGGGCAGGGAAACAGAATTGTTCAAGGAACAGCTCTTGGAGATGCTGCCCTGGGGATGAGATTAAGGAAGGGATGCTGCTGGGGACTGAAATGCCATTCCTTCGTGGACATTTGGTTACATCCCTGGGAAAGACATGCAGCTTTCTCCATGCCCCTGGCAGTGAGGGGAGCTGGGAGCTCTTCCAGCTCCTGCCCTGCACCAAGGTATCCCACAGGAACGTGGGATTCCCCTTTGGAGATGTGCTCTGTGTGTGACACCAGATTTGGGGCTTTTGCCCTCAGGCTCCTGCCTGGGCACTGCCTGCCCTGGCCTCGGGCACTCGGCCCTCCCTGCAGAAATCCAGGATGAGCTCCCTAACAAAGCACAGCCTGCTCCATGGAATGCATCCTGCCTCCTGCCTGGGGTGCTTGGGGTCGGGAGGAGCTGGGATGGGGTCAGGAAGGAGTTTGAGATGGAGGCACCATGCACTTGGGGTTGTGGCTGATGTGAGAAACAACTGCTCACTTTTAAAATTGTAAAGGTTTATTAAACCTTAACAAAAAATACAACAGAAGGACTAAATAAGGAAAAATTACAGCACTGGGAGCCCCTRTGATTATCAGCCATGTGCTTATCTTCAAAAGGGATGTTCCACCTTTTATACCCTTAGCCCCTCCTAGAGTCCTGTCAGTGGCTCCTTCCCTGCCATCCAGGGGTGCAGATCACGTTCTTACACCTTGATTTGGGGTCAGCTGTTGCCACAGTAACAACCCAACCCTCCCCAATGCCCCTGAGTGCCCAAGGCCATCCCATGACAGCAATGCAAGGGGAGGACACAYTGCAGTGACACAACTGTACATCTACAGAACTTCTCTWAACACACACATAATGTTCACCCCTSATTGTGAGAGCCAMCATCTCATTTCCCATCTGTAACCCTGAGGAGCCYGTGGGGAGGAGGCTGAGAGGGCCAGGGCCAGGCAGGAGGCTCTGCCTCATGCTCACCCTCCCCTGGCTGTGGCCCAGCCCTGTCTGAGGATGGGGAGTGGGATGAAGCGAGGAAGACAATGGCAGGTGGGGCAGGGCAGCTCTGTCTGGGGCTCTGCTCTGCCTGACCCCATTTCCCTGTGCAGGGATTGCTCCTGTCCTGCTGCAATCCCATTTTGGGAATGGGCTGACTCCAGCTCTGTGGCATTCACATTCTCTGGAAAAATTATTTTACCCAGGATTTGTCTCCTGGGAAACTGAGAAGTCTCAGAGAAAAGGAAAACAATTCTTCTCTCATTTGCTTCTCCTGTGCTGTGTTCATGTGGAATGTGTTTGGAGATTGTTTACCCACAGGTGATTGTTCCATTGGATTCTGCTGGGAGTTGTTTTCACTCTTTGGCCAATCAGGGCCAAGTTGTGTCAGGACTCTGGAGAGAGCCAGGAGTTTTCATTATTATCTTTTTAGCCTTCTGTAAGAATCCTTTTTGTATTCATTAATATAGTACAGTATTCTTTAATATACCATAGTATTATAAAGCCTATATTAGCCTTCTGAGAACATGGAGTCAGATGCATCATTCCTGCCTCCCTTGGGGCATTCCCTGCAGATACAACACAGCTCCAGGCTCTGCCTGTCCCCCCAGGCACCCCAGGCACAGGCCAGGCTGCACAGGCCCCTTCCCAAGGGAGGGGTGGTCCAGAAGCCAAGAGTCTGGAACCAGAGCTGCTGCTTCCCAGTGGCTTTTTACTTCCTCCAGTTCCCTCCTCCYCCTTCTCTCTGAGGGAGCAGAGGTTTCCCCCGTGGCTTTGTGGAGGGTGCCCTGAGAGCAGGATGTCACCCCAGGGTGGCCTGGGGACACCCAGCAGGGATGCTGCCCCTCAGCCACCCCAGAGCCATCCTGTGAGCTCAGACTGGGCCCGGGCTGGTGCTGCAGTGGCTGGACTGGCCAGAGCTGGGGGCTCTGTCCTGCCATTGCCAGCCACAGCTGCCAGTGGGGCAGAGGGGTTGGTGGGTTCTGTCCCACTGGGATCTGCCTCTGGCTGTCCCTGTTTGATGTTCACAGGGGTGAATCCTTAATGCCCTACCCTTGTATTAAATTTCCACGCAAACATTCACTTCTCCGAACCTGTGTTACTCATCCCAGACTTTAATATTTTTTAATTTATTCTCTGAGCACAGAGGGGACAGCCCTGAGTTGTTTCTTTTGCAGGCAGGTCCTTAATCTTGCCTCTGGCCAAGAGAAAATCCAGTGTTTTATCACAGAGTGTCACATGAAAATAAAGGTGATGTTCTTCCTTTCCCTGCTGTCATCAGGGAAATCATTGATAGGCCACTAATTAAAGCCCCAGGCCTTAATTTGATAATGTACCTGACATTTTCTGCATATTGGGAGTTGGTTGAATTTCAGCCCTGCAGCTCAGAGGCTCCCAGAGTTTCCTGCAGAGATGCTGGATCCCAGCAGTGAGCCCCAGCTGGGTGGTGGAGCAGCAGAGAGGCAGCAGGGCTGGGAAATCCCAGAATGGAAAATGGGATTGTTGCCATGAGCCCCCAGCTGGAGCCCCCTGGAGCAGCTCTGGTGTCCCCAGYGTGGGGAGGAGCTGTGTCAGGACCCAGGGCATTGCTCTGGCTGCCCTGGATGACTCCAGACCCTGGCAGGGGCTCAGAGACCTTGGCACAGAGTCACAAACACCAGTGGAGCCCATGGAAACAATTACCAACTTTGGGTGAGGAGTTACAAGCCACAAGAGTTTGAGTAGAATGACAGTGAATTTGTCACAGGGTGAAAAAGGAGAATTTTGGGGATTTAGAATGGGGGTTCAAGAGGCAAGATGGAGGAATCTGGGCATGTCCTGTCTTCCTTCTTCTTCTTCTTGTCCTCCATCTTCTGCTGGGATGGTGACACTTCTGGATTGGTTTAGAGTAGAGACAAACTAACATAGGTGATAGGTATTGGAAAATTATTGTCAATAAAGTACACACAGTTCTGAGTATAAAAAGCCAACAGCACCCCAAGGGCAGGGACTGTGCCACAACCCGACCTGCTGGACAGAKCTCAGCAGGTCAGAGAGAGAATGGAACAGATAAGAGAAAATAAACAACCTTGGAAAGCAGAGCTGAGGAATCTCGATTCTTCAGTCATGGGGCTGGGAAAAAAGAGACTTTAATACCTCAGGGGTCATCTCAGCCATAGAAACCTGAGAGACCTGGAGCTGTGGGGGCAAGGCCAGAGGAGCCATGACATTGATAAAGGGACTGGAGCTCCTCTCCTATGGATACAGCCTGGGAAATTTGGGATTGTTCAGCCTGGGGAAGAGGCTCTCCAGCACCTGCCAGGGTCTGGAGAGGGCAAAGGGAAGGCAGAGAGGGACCCTGCACCAGGAACTGGAGGGACAGGACCAGGGGAATGGGGTCAGACTGCYAGAGGGCAGGGATGGATGGGATATTGGGAATCGGGAGTTCTTCCCTGGGAGGGTGGGGAGGCCCTGGCAGAGGTTATTCCATGGATTCCCCATCCCTGGCAGTGCCCAAAGCYAGGCTGGACGGGGCTTGGAGCACCCTGGGATGGTGGAAGGTGTCCCTGCTGGGAGGAACTGGATGAGTTTTAACCCATTCCATGATTCCATCCACGATTGTAGGATGTGTGGATTCAGTGTGTTAAAATAGGAATGGCAAGGCTGGGAGAGGGACAATGAAATTCCTTCTGGGCAGGTACAGGACTGGCCCAAATGCTGCCTTGTGGTGAGGAAGGTGAGCAGCTCCAAGATCCAAGTTTATTAGAACCAGCAGCAGCTTAGCAGGAATTGGACACCCTGGAAGTTCTTCCAGTCTGTTCTCAGCCTCTTGCAGTCAATGGTAAATGCACTAATTATTTTTTTAATATCTTTTTTCTACATATTTTATAACCTGCTCTTTAGTGTAAAATTGGAAGCCAAATCCAATTGTTGGGGAAAATTAATTTCCTTGAATTGAAGGGGCAATCTCCTTGAGACTTTTTAATCATTAGATGATAACTGTGAGCTAAAGAAAGGCAGACCATTAAAGTAACTTAATAGATCAGGATAAACGTTTTTCCCTGTATCTCCTTCATCTTTATTTAGAGATCCATGAGGAGGATATTTCATAAAAGCTGCTCTTCCTGACCTTTCTTCACTTGCTCTGTAGAAGAACCAACCAAAAGAATGGCAAGGAAGTAACATTGTGGAGTTCTGGATACATACCTAATAATTCTACTCAGCATCTCTGCTCTTCCTTCCTGCCAAATTCTGCTTTTCCTTTCTCATTAAAGGGAGAATAGCTATCGGACACATAAAAATGCATTCGGCTGAGCTGGGTGATTTTTAAAAACAAGCTGTGTAAATGCTTTTAATTAAGGGGCAGAGGAACAAGAGGCTTTATCAGCTCTTTGTCTGCAGGCCATTATTTCGTTGGGGATGAGCAATCCATTATTGTCAGCGGCCACCTTTTTGAGGGATTTACTCCCAAATCAAATGGTGTTTTTATTTAAATTGTTGAGTGCTGCTTGATTCCTCATTTATTTAATGTGGAGGCATTGTTAGAGAGGAGAATGGARCACTTAATTGGGATTGCTGGAGGGAGCAGGACTGGTCCCAGGGAGCTGCCTGGGATCCTGGGCTGGAACGGGACGTGCAGCACAATGGGAAGGGGGAGAACTGGAAAGTGAAGCTGCTAAATCCCAGTTCAGCTGTTTCCAAGAGAATTTTGGGAAGGATTGATGGCTCTGTGCTTTATTTATAAAGTGAAGTCATGTTGTGAAGTCTCAGGAAGAAATTCCTCCTTGTGAGGGTGCTGAGGCCCTGGCCCAGGGTGCCCAGAGCAGCTGGGGCTGCCCCTGGATCCCTGGCAGTGCCCAAGGCCAGGCTGGACATGGGGGTTTGGAGCAGCCTGGGACAGTGGGAGGTGTCCCTGCCATGGCAGGGGTGGCACTGGGTGAGCTTTGAGGTCCTTTCCAACCCAACCATTCCATGATTTATAAATAACAATGGAAGAAGCTTTCAGGGTACAGCTCCTGTTCAAGGCTCCTGAGCTGTTTCCAGCCCAGAAAACCTCATTTACCTGGTTGAGAGTTCCCACTGATCCACATTATTGGGTCCAAAATGCAGTTTCCTGTGTCTGAAACTTTCTCCTGGATTCTTTTTCTGGCTTTTACCTTTTCTCTGAGTGCCTCTAACAGTTTTTGACAGGAGAAGTCAGAGGTTTCCACACCTATTCCCAGTGGAGGAGATAAACTGGGTTGTTCATACCCTGGATGAAACCAGAGCAATTTTCCCTTCTCTTAAATTCCAGGAGGTAATCTAGGATAATGGAACTATTAGATTTGGCATCTGTAAGGTGGTTATCATTTCAGAAGGAATTGTTTCTGTTAATGGCAGTTAACTTGCTACAAATAAAGCAAGAGAATTGAAATCTTAAGTACCAGAGTGGCAGCAAACCATGAAACATTATCCTGCTCCATGGAAGGAAGGCTGAGCCAGCTGTCAGGGAAGAAATCTATTGGAAAAACCCTCTGATGGATTCCAATTGGAACTAATTTAATGTGGCAGCAGCATCCAGCTCTTCTGCTTTCTATTAGAAATATTAAAATGTCTATAAATAATAATATTAAAATGGGCAGAAGCTTTCATCCAAGGAACTCGTGGGTTTCATCAGGATGAGTTTGGTGGCTGTTGGTGGAGCTGAGCTGCCCTGGGGACCCCAGGAGCTCCCCTGGCAGATTTGGGCACCGTGTGAGGTGTGGATGGAGAGCTGGGGCCTGCCTGTGAGCCAGCTCTGGGGGAATTCAGGGCTGTTCTCCACCTCTGCAGGCCAAACCTGCTCAGTCCAGCCTTGGACTGCTCCATGCCATGGACAGGGCTGGAATGGGCTTTGGGCCAGGATTTGGGGGCTGCTGTTACCACACAGGRTCCTGTTACCCCATTCCTGCCTCGAGAGCAGCTTCCCTCTGCAGAGCAGGCATTCCTGGGGGCTCTGGGATTTCCATGGGCTCACAAAGGTGAGGATGGGCATCCCATCCCCCTGTTCAGAGCTCAGGATGGGCAGGGGAGCCCTGGAGCTCCCAAAATCAGYCTCTGGCAGGACCTTGTGTTGGGATGTTGGGGGTCTTCATGGCCAACCCCTCACTGTAAAATTCACTGACTGAGTGGGTCCCTGGGTTTTTCCTTTACAGCACAGATTCAAACAGCAGCAGTCAGATGGGAAAATGCTTTTTCTATTTCTGTTCCAGCACAGGGAATATCCCAGGGGCAAACTGTGCACACACCAAGGCAGAAGCAGCAGCTGAGGGTGTCCCTGAGCAGAACCACGTGGGATGTGCAGTGCTGGGCTCTGGGCAAAGTGCACTTTTATGGAGAGGGTCACAAGGGCTAAGCACTCCGAAAATCCCCTGAAATGTGATCTCAGAGTGTTGTGAATCAGAACTGCATCCTCATCCCAGGGCAGCTGGAGCAGCTGGAGAGCTGGTCCATGGGTTTGTGAGTAATGAGGGTCATTAGTAAACACAACCATCTATAATGTCCTTAAAATTGCACAGYTATGACAAATTAACTCCTGGCACTGTGATTTTCCTCCCTCCTTGTGCTATTCCATTGATGCTCCCAGTTTTCTGGGTTGTTTCCCTGTCCCTGGCTGCTGCAGTGTGAGCTGAGAGCTCAGAGCTGGAGGGCACGAGGTGCAGGATGGATGTGACAGCCTGATCCCTAACCCAGAGCCCTGCTGATACTGGGAGAACTGGGAAGTGACCCCACAGACACTTCTGCAAACAGTTTTTAAAGGATTTGCTCCTMTGAATTTTCAGTGAGCTTGCTGCTGGTGGCCATGGCTCCTTTGTGATTCCARCTGGAAATGCTCTGTCCTGGAATACCCTAAAAATACCCATCCTAAAGTCTACTCCATTCCAGACATGCTGGAAGTAAGAGAAGGGAAAGGCCATTCTTGTATTTCCTTCATTTATGGCAGAGTTGTGCCCTTGCCCACAGACAGCGCGAGGTATTTCTGGTAAAGCACAGCCTGAGAGCTCCTCCAGAATTGTCTTGGTTTGAACAGCCAGGTGTCAGCTAAGGAAGGCAGGAGCCTCCCTGAAATGGAAAATGTAAACCCCCTCCCTCTGAATTATTGTAATTTTGAAATTAAGGGGCTCTCAGGCAAAGATATGGGAATAGGAATAACAGTTCTTTACTAGGAAAATTAGAAACACAAATGCAAATCAAAAACCCCAAACCAGTCAGAAGAGGACCCTGTGTGTCAGGGGGGTGTCCCAGCCCCATCCCATGGGGGCTCAGCCCTCCTGCAGTGCCAGCTGTGGCTCTGCTGCAGCAGGGATCCTGCACAAGGGGGGAGTTTTCCTCTGCAGCTCCAGGGCTGCTGCAGATGGGCCTGGGCTCCCTCTG
>JACDOX010000221.1:439270-471674 GCA_014549065.1 Cardinalis cardinalis | reverse complement strand
CCCATGGGATGCTGGAATTGGATCAGCCCTGCAGGGACACTCAGTGGCCATGGAGAGCAGAGATCTCCTGGAGGGAGGGTTGGCTGTGGGAGAGAGAAAGAAAAAACTGCCCCAWGGACAGCAGAGARCTGCCCCAGCTCTGACAGAGGGTGATAGAACTCACACTCTCATTTCCAGCCTAAGGCAATATCTTAAAGCAGATGTTGTTATTTCCCCATGAACACGTGCAGGGCAGCAGGTAACAACTAAAGTTAGCAGGAAATGCCCATTTTTCTGCTCTCCTGCTTTTAGAATTGATCCATAACAAATTCCCTTGGAGGCAGAAAGTGGCAACTCCTTGGTGTTTACTAAGGGGAAATCTTAAAACATTAAATAGAGTCAACTCACCTGGATTCATGAGTCTTGCAAGCATAAAAAGGCAGTCTTTAGTCTGGCATTTTCCTGCTTCTCTTGGTTAGCATCAGAGGAGCTTGAAATTTTCTTTTGGAAAATGGGATGTGGCAGTGCCTGTGGTAAATGGAGCCCTGAGATCTTTGTTGGGATTTTAAAATATATATTATTGTTCTTTTTGTTATTATTGGCACGTCCTCAGAGTAGAATATTCCTGAATTTCAGGAACCACAGAGCCCAAGTTTGTTGCTGTCTGATGATGAAATAAGTGGTGGTGAAGTGATGATGAGCACGGTGTATCCCTCAGCATGGGAATGCAAAGCCTTGGCTGTGCCAGAAATCCTGGGAGCATCCCAACACGTTAGTGAGCATCACTGCCAGGGCATCCAGCAGCAGCCTTGTGGGAATCACAAGGTAGTTAATAAACAACACGATTATGAAGGTTTGTTTGTAGYTGTACCGAGAGGGGGAATTGTGGGAATCCTTAAAATCAGAGGKKTTTGGGAAAGCTGCAGAAGGCAGGCCTCAGAGACAGCAGAACTGTGATTGGAGCAAAGCAGGAGCCATGAGATTGGTCAGCAGAAAAATTATATAAGAAGTAGAAARGTAAGGACAAATAGACAATGGTCTGTGTATTAAAGCTTGTCTAGAATAACTCTCTAAGCTGCAGAAAATTATATCTAGAGAGATATTAGGAAGTTCTAAGCTTAATATTGGAGCTCTGTGCATTGTGTTTTAAGGCTCACAAGCAGGTATTGTATTTGAAATAAGCAAGCATTGTTTAACCARAGGTACCTGTGCTTATAGTGGTTGGATAGAACTACTGTCAATGTGCTTTTGCTTTGTGTGATTGGTCAAAAAACTTATAAAGTGAGTTAGTAAAGTAACATTGAGTTCTTTGTCTGCTGCTGGGGACGTGAGCTGCTGGCAGCTTCCCATTGCCATCACCATGGGATGAGACTGATGCTGGAAAATAAAACAGCTTGAGACGCCGTCCCCAGCAGTCCCATGCCATTCCTGATTTGTACACAGCCCCTGGCTGGCAGTACAGCCTCTTGTTTTGCTCTGCTTTCCCCTCTCTGGGTGATTCCCCAGGCAGCAGGATGAGGGGCAGGTGTGTGGCTGTCCTGTCTGATCCCAGGGCTGTTCCTTGTGGCAGTTCTGGCATCCTGCTCGTGATGGTATCAGTGTTCCAGCAAGTGGAACTGTGTGAATGATCCCTGCTCTGCTCCCAGGGGCTCTGGGGGCTGTGGGACTCTGCCTCCTCACAACAGGGGTTAGTGCAGGATTTGGAGATGTGTTTTCCCTGAGTGTGCCATCAGTTGTGTTTGGGTAATGTGCTCTGGAGTGCTGCTGCTGGCTGGTGTGGGAGGGGAGCCCGCAGCCCCAGGGGAGCTGAACCTTCCTCGTGCTGTGGGGTTGGTGCTGGTGACAGCAATCTCACCTGGCACTGCTGTCCCTCCCAGCAGAGCCCCCTCCAAAGCTGGGATCTCAATACAAGCAGGGATGTGTGACCCTGTTCACAGGGGTCCCAGGATGAGGGAAGAGATGAGGATCTGACTCCATGTTTCAGAAGGCTTGATTTATTATTTTATGATATATATTATATTAAAACTATACTAAAAGAATAGAAGAAAGGATTTCATCAGAAGGTTGGCTAAGAATAGAAGAAGAATGGAATAACAAAGGTTTGTGGCTCAGCTCTTTGTCTGAGCCAGCTGGGCTGTGATTGGCCATTAATTAGAAACAACCACATGAGCCCAATCCCAGATGCACCTGCTGCATTCCACAGCAGCAGATAACCATTGGTTACATTTTGTTCCTGAGGCCTCTCAGCTTCTCAGGAGGAAGAATCCTAAGGAAAGGATTTTTCATAAAAGATGTCTGTGACAGGGCTGCAGCTCAGGCTTGGCACCTGCTGAGGTCTCCTGGTGGTTTCTGAGGTTTTCCTGGTCTGTCCTCCCAGGTTTGCATTTCCCAGGATCTGGGCCTGGGTGTCTCCTGCTCCTGGTGCTTTGGGGTGGCCAGAAGCCTGTGGGGCTCTTCAGGCTGCTGGGATGGGTTTGTGAGGGATTGGAGGCATGGCCTGCTGTCCCCCTGGGCTGCACCTGGGTGAAGGTGACTGTCYCCACAGCTCCCTGCAGCACGGGCACCCAGCCCCATGCTGGGCTCCATGTCACTGWCACATTTTCTGAAAATCCCTTTGCCAGGATTTCTTCTCCTGGGAAGCTGAGAAGTCTCAGAGAAAAATGAAAACAATATTATCTCATTTGCTTCTCCTCTGTTTTGCTGCTTTGGAATGTGGTTGGAAATTGTTTATCCAACATGTGAATTGTTTTTACTTAATGACCARTCACCATCCAGCTCTGTCAGGGCTCTGAGGAGWCAGTCACAAGTTTTTAATTAGTATCTTGTTAAACTTTCTGTAAGTATACTTTCTCTATTTTTGTATAGTTTTAGTATAGTATTCTTTAACATAACATATATAATAAATAATAAATTAACCTTCTAAAAACATAAAGTCAAACTCTCAATTCCTCTTTTGTCCTAAAGACCCCAAAAATACCACAGCTCCCCTGCCCCCTGCTCAGAAACACAGCTTGGGCAGGAGCTCTGCAATGAGAGGGAAAAGAGAGAGAGCTGCAGGTGAGGGGGCTGTGCCAGGGGACAGCCAGGTGTGTCAGTGACAGATTTCATTCCCAGAGCTGTGTGAGCCTGTGTCACACACATCCTTTATGAAAAATCCTTTCCTTAGGATTTTTCCTCCTGAGAAGCTGAGAGGCCTCAGGAACAAAATGGAACCAATGGTTATCTGCTGCTGTGGGATGCAAATGCAACAGGTGCATCTGGGATTGGGCTCATGTGGTTGTTTCTAATTAATGGCCAATCACAGTCAGCTGTCCAGATTATCTTGGTCAGTCACAAGCCTTTGTGATCAGTCTTTCTTTCTCTATTCTTAGCCAGCCTTCTGATGAAATCCTTTCTTCTATTCTTTTAGTATAGTTTTAATATAATATATATCATAAAATAATAAATCAGCCTTCTGAAACATGGAGTCAGATCCTCGTCTCTTCCCTCATCCTCAGGCCCCTGCCAACACCACCACAAGCCTGGAGCAGCCGGGCTGCACCTTCAGGCAGGGTTTGCTCAGTCTGTAGCTGCTGTGAGGGGTGGGTTCAATCCATGCCACCGTGCCAAACCCTCCCTGGCTGAACGTGGCTTGCACCAGCAGCAGGTCAGCACTCCTGTCACCAGACAGAACAATATCAGGCTGCAATAATGAATATTGCCTCTTCATTCAAAGTGACATGAAAAAATCATCTCCCTCCCTGGCGCTGCTCCAGGCTGGAAAGGTCTGGAGGAGCACAGAGCCTTGGTGCCTTGTGCATCCCTCTGCTAAGCCAGGTGCCAGGGGAGCATCACCAAACTGCCTCCCACGAGGGCTTTTTGCTGAGGAGGAGCCTCAGGTGACCTCTGGGACCTGGGAATGGCTGGGGCTGCGGGGTCTGACAAACACTGCACGTTATAAAATAATTCCAGGAGTGAGTACAGCAATCCCAGCCCTGGGAGATGGGCAGGGCTTTCCTGGAACACCGGCAGCTCTGGACAAGGTGCTCCTGGAGTTTTCCTGTGGAGCCTGCCTTATCTCCAGGGAAGGAAGGGTTCTAATTGAGGAGCTGCATGCTCAGTGTTCACCCCCAGCTCTGATTTATGTCTGCTGCTGCTGGAATACATATTCATGACAGGTTTTGCATAGAGCAAAGCAAATTATTGTTGTGGAAATACAGAGGGTGAGAATCCTTTCAGTTTGATACCTCCTGGAGTGTCTCTGGTGATTGGAATGAAAAGCAGAGTGGTGGCTTTGGGTCTGCATCAGTCTGGGAGGAAGGGGGGGCATTCCTGAGGGAGCAGTGCCTGGGAAAGGGATGTGGAGCATTCACAAATGCTGAGGGACCCTGTCATTCACACTTGGGTTTATCCCCAGATCACTCCTGGCTTCTGTCACATCCCTGCATCATCACCAGAGAGTTCTGCAGTAGTTGGGCTTGGAGGGATCTTCAAGCTCATCTCAGGGACACCTCCCACTGTCCCAGGCTGCTCCCACTGTCCAGCCTGGCCTTGGGCACTGCCAGGGATCCAGGGGCAGCCCCAGCTGCTCTGGGCACCAGTGCCAGGGCCTGCCCACCCTCCAGGGAAGGACTTTTTCCTGATAACCAGTTTCARTCTGTGCTCTTTTAGCCCTTTCTTTATCAGGTCCATTGTTTGAGCTGGATAAACTGCTCCCCCTGAGCTGCTGGCCCAGCCTGGGGGTGGCCGTGTCCCCAAGGATGAGTTACTGGCTGTGGGTCCCTGCCCTGTGTGCCCACAAACACCAACCCTGTCCCTCCCCAGGCAGAGCCCAGGGAGAGCTGGGGCTGCTGGAATGGGAGCTCTCAGCGGGCTCTGGGGATGAGATCTCCCACTCCATCAGTACACTGGGAACTCCAAATAATCACTTGGAGGAAAAGCAGAGCTCCAGGTGATGGGTTATGTCCACAGCTGAGTGTGTCCTGCATGCAGGCACCTCGGGACTGCTCCTCTCCTGGAGAGAAAATTCCTTTGAAAAGCCATGCCTGGGTCTGCCTGTGCAAATCCAACCTCCTTCCCTTTTCCACTTGAATTATAAAATGTTTCTGTTTGTTTTATACAAGCATTCAATTGGCTTTGATAAGGAACACGATGTTATTTACTGTGCTTTAGCCTTGTACTTTAATCTGTGTTTTAGCAGCAGAACAAATTAACTGCTTTCTCCATCTCCAGGCAGAGCTCTCTGGTCCAGAGCCAGCTGGGCCTCCCAACAAAGGATGCTTTTAGTGCCTGCATCTTCCCCAGCTCCATCTTTAGTGGATTATTTTATTATTCTGCCTCTGATTGGAGATCAAAAGTGGCTGTGTTTAAAGCTCTGTTTTTACACTAAAGCAGCATAAGCCCCTGAGCTGCTGCTGCTGCCTGGCTCTGCTCCTCAGGGCACCCTGGGTTAACAYCCTGTGCTGTTCCTGGGCTGTGCCAGGGCCAGGGGGTCTGGCACACCTGGAGAGAAGTGGCACAGGCTGCTGGGGCAGCCAGGGGTTGCTAATCCTGGGAATTCACAGATGGGAATTAGCAAACTACAGAAACCTCCTGACACAGGGCTGTCCTTTGTAGGGTGGCAGCAGCAGCAGGGCAGGGATTGTCCCCTGTGCTGGGCTCTGGTGTGGTCACTCCTGGGTCAGCCCTGGGCCCCTCGGGACAGTGCAGACTCTGAGGGGCTGGAGGTGTCCAGGGAAGGGCCTGGAGCCCCAGGAGCAGCTGAGGGAGCTGGGAAAGGGCTCAGCCTGGTGCAAAGGAGGCTTGTAGGAGCCTAAATGAGAGATGCAGGACTCCAGGCGGTTCCTCAAGATGCATTTATTGTATCCAAAATGCATTTATTGTATCCAAAATGCAGTTTATTGTATACAAAATGCAGTTTATTGTATCCAAAATGCAGTTTATTGTACCCAAGGTGTCACAGCAGCCCAGGGTTGTGGGTGACAGAGCTGTGCCCACAGCTGTCAGCTCCAGCTGCAGGCAGGCCTGGAGACCCTTTGGTTTAGGTTACAATGCATTATAGACTTTCCTTTTGGTTACAATGCATTATTTACTTTGCTGAGCATCTTCATACAGTAGAACCAATCTATACCTTTACTTTTATCTATAGCCTGTCATAACTACTGTAATTACCATATTCATGTTACTGTTCTCCAATCACTAAAAGTCAGTACATTACAGTTTAAGCCAGAAGTTGTTTCTCAGTTTTCTTGCAGTGGAAAATTCTGAGCCCTTTTTTCTACTTGCCACATTTGCTGCCTTGTTTGCCTGTGCTCTCTTTCTGCTGGTAAAAACATCTTCTTGTTTGGGGTGGGTTTATCCTTTGCTCTAGGCCATAAAAACCCCTTCTAACTAACAGACCCTTTGCCTCCTTGGTTATCCAGTGAGACTGGCTCAGCAATTCTTTTCTTCTACATCAAAACTTGCTTCCATCTCTATTCCTTCATCAGACTCTACATTTAAAAATCTTTCTGCCAAGCACACAGATCTGTGAGACTTTCTTGTCAAACTTGCATCCTTCCCAACAGAGGCTCAGGGGGCCCTTGTGGCTCTGCACAGCTCCTGCCAGGAGGGGACAGCCGGGGGGGTCGGGCTGTGCTCCAGGGAACAGGGACAGGAGCAGAGGGAACGGCCTCAGGCTGGGCCAGGGGAGCCTCAGGTTGGATTTTGGGGAAATTCCTTCCTGGAATTTGTTGTCCAGCCCTGGCACAGCTGCCCAGCCCTGTGGCGGTGGCATCTGGGGACATGGGCAGTGCTGGGAATGGTTGGACTCAGTGATCTCCAAGGGCTTTTCCAACCTTAAAGAAGTTGGGATTCAGCATCTCTGCCCCAGACAGAGCTCCACAGGTCTGGTGCTGCAGAGTCTGGAAAAGAAGGGAGAGCCTCATCACTGGTGGCCAAACCCTCTGTGCCCTGGATGGGTTTTCCCAGCAATTTGGGCTGGAAGTGCTGCAGAACTTCAGGCTGCTGCAGCTTTGGATGAAGGTTTCTGACCAGATCCCCAAAGAGGGAATTCCAGGTCCTAGTAAGCAGCCACTTTCTTCTGACCAACACTATCACAAAAAACATTATTTCCGTGCTGGGAAGCTGCTTATCCAAATTTTGCCCAGCCCTGATTATATCTCAGTTCTTTGGGAAGGATTTAAAGGAAGATCATGTTATAAATTCACTTGCAATTCCTCCCCCTGCCGCCTTCACAGTAAAAAACTAAAACCTCACATAAAATATGTGGTTTTTCTCAGTCCTCAGTTACAAATCACTGGATTTCATGTGCTTTCCCACTTGTCTTGTTCAAATATAGATTGTGCCATGCATAGAAATGCGGAATTATTTAAGGCTTAATAAAAAAAAGGACTCTAAAGCTGTTCATTTTTCCAGGTATTTGTGTCTTTGGGCTGAATTGAGGGGAAAACCACTGGCAGCAGGAGTCACATTCCCTGTCCAGAAGGATCATTTGGACCTTACTGAAGCTTTCCAGAAGTCAGAATAAACATGCTGTAAATTCTTATCCCCGTTTTGGTTCCCATCCTGCATCTCAGTTGTGACACTTGCCAGACATTTCATTCCTGAAATGAAACCAGATGCTGCAGGAATGATGTGAAGGAGAGAGGACCCTTGGAATATTACTTTCCTGACKATGAAATGGAAACCATGTTTAGAAAATGAAGGGCTTTTCCTGTTTAAGAAGAAGGAAGGCACAGGGAGGCAGAGCTGTTGTGGTGCAGGTTCTGTGTGTTGCCCTGAATTGGCCGCCAAATTCCTTGGATAAAAAACCTGGAAATTTCTCCCTGTGGGAATGTTTTCACTGGTTTCACACAGCTGATGGAGAACTGTGCTGCTGATAAATTACCTGCCTCAAAAGAAAACGTARGAGAGGCTTTTAGGGCACCTTGAACTCTTGTTTGAGTGCCTTGGGATGATTCCAGTGCTGCCACAGCTCAGGATACAAGGAATTCTTTCCTGCTTCCCATCACCAGTGCAGAAGGGGCTGGATCCACCTGCCCTTCCCTCGCTGAGAGTGCCCAGCAGCTCCACGGGTAATGAAATTTCCATTTCCATGTAACAGCCCCAAGCACCCTCATGGACATGGAATTTCTGATCCAGCTGGATGAGGAGTCACCACCATGGTGTCACCCAGCTTCTGTGCCCTCATTTCCTCTGCAAGAGGCACAAATGCAAAGCTGGGAGAGCCTTTCCCACAGTTTCCCTCCAGTCTGGTGGATTTGGCTTCTCAGTCACCCACCCTGCACAACTSCCACTGCCCCCAAATTCCACACAAACCCAGGGGCCAGGAAAAGGCTTCCCTGTGGAAATGTCCCTGCAGAAATGGCTTTCCTGGACTTTCCTGCACACATCCAAGGCTCAGCCTGGCCCTGTGCTAACAGCTATGAGCAGRATTAATTAAAACATAATGCATGGCCTGGGAAATGAAACTCAATTTCACCCCAGCTCTGGAGCTGAGTTATCCCGATGTGAACATGTGAGAAGTGTTGGGAGGGCAGGTGAAAATCCTGCAAATTAAAGGGGGAATGAAGTGTTTTCTAATTTTATCTGCAAAAACACGTGRAGGATGGCAGGGGGGCAGCTGGTGCAGGATTAATCACTTCCCAACCCCTGTGGCTGGGCTTTGGGGACACTTGAATGGCTGCCTGCTGGATCTGGGAAAAGAAAGGGAATTTTGGGCAGCCTGCCCAGCACACACAAAAGGTGTCATTAACTGCCTGCTACTGCCCAGTTTTTCCAAGTTAGTTTTCCTTAAAGACTTTTATTGAAGCAATTATTTTCTATTTTTCCTCACGTAAAAGAATCCATGGGAAGAACCGAAATGTTTGTGCTGTGCAATTGCTGCTCATGATCTTTATGGAGTTTAAAGCAGTACAGGAAATTATTGACTTGTGACTCTGAGCTGTCTAGGAGAATTTATTCCTTCCCAAGCAGCAGCCAAGGAGAAATCTTCTGGCTCTTTCTTATTCCAATTTTTTCCATCATTTTGTTGTTACGGATCTGAACTCCTGTTGACTCCCAGGCTGGTTTTTGCCAGAAAAACAGGCACATCCTATTGGAGCACTGAGCTGGTGGARAGCTGAGGAACAAAGGAGAGTTCTGGGGGCTCTTGGATGGCTGGAAGCTGCTGCAGAGGAGAAGATGGAGCCAGCTCTGGGTTTGTGGCTGCTGGAAATCCTTGGATTTGGCATGGAACAAAAATCTGCCAGCCCACCACAGCCCTGGTGAGGTCCAAACCATCAGCAAGGCCAGRGGTGGCTGCAGCCACTGGGGCCTGTGGGGACCCTGCAGGAGGGCCTGGAGATGTGGGACCCCCCCCCAGTCTGACCTTCTGTACCCCACTGAGCTCCCCCCATTCAGTGCTGGCTCTGGGCAGCAGCTCAGGGAGCTGGGAAGGGCCTGGAGCCCCAGGAGCAGCTGAGGGAGCTGGGCAGGGGCTCAGCCTGGAGCAAAGGAGGCTCAGGGGGCCCTTGTGGCTCTGCACAGCTCCTGMCAGGAGGGGACAGCCGGGGGGGTCGGGCTGTGCTCCAGGGAACAGGGACAGGAGCAGAGGGAACGGCCTCAGGCTGGGCCAGGGGAGCCTCAGGGGGGGCATCAGCAGGAATTTCCCCATGGAAAGGGGGCTCAGCACTGCCAGGGGCTGCCCAGGGAGGTTTGGAGTGCCCATCCCTGGAGGTGCCCAGGGAAGGGCTGGAGGTGGCACTCAGAGCTCTGGGCTGGGGACAAGGTGGGGATGGGGCACAGCTGGGACTGGGTGGGCTGGAAGGGCCTTTCCAACCCCAGGGATTCTGGGATCCTGTCTGAAGTGGCAGGAGGGTGCTGGAATGCTGCAGGTGTGACCAAGGAAGGGCTTCAGATGACCCAGCTCAGGTTTTGGCAGTTCAAGTCCCAGTTGTCCAAAGGCCCTAAAGGCACACGTGGCTGTGAGCCCTCCCTGCAGGGCTGCAGGGCTGGGCTTGGGTTTTCTGCTTCAGTAGTTTGTGATCACAGATTCCCAAAATAGTTTGAGTGGGAAGGGACCTTAAAGCCCATCTCATCCCACCCCTGCCATGGCAAGGACGCCTTGCCCTGTCCCAGGCTGCTCCAGCCCTGTCCAGCCTGGCCCTGGGCACTCCAGGGATTCCTGGTGGGATTGGTGACTGTGCCTCAGTTTGCTCTTCCCATTAGTGCAGGGGTGCTGCTCCAGCTCTGCCTGTGCTGCTGCTCCTCTGCTCTCCTGGCCTGGATTTTGTTCAGAGGAACAAAAAGTGCTTCATTCACCCTCTGCTTCTTCCCTCCCTCCCTCCTGCACYGCAGATCAGAGCAGGGCTGAGCCACAGGGCTCACATTCTGTTCCTTAAAAAGAGTAAAGAAAAACTGGGTCAGGGCTTTGGCCTCACACTGCCCTTGCCTCCCTGCAGCCAACGTGTCCTAGGGGTTTGTCCTGTTGGATGGAATCACATCTGAGTCCAGAATCCTTCATCAGCTCTGTTTTCAGGATGACAGGGAGGGGATGTGTTGCAGCATGTTTTATTTTATCATTTTTGATAAATGTGGCTCTTCTGCAAGCTCTGAAGAGCTTGTAGAGCCTACAAGCAGGCTTTTGTCACGTTCAGCAATCAGCATTGCCGTCTAAGGRTGCCCTCAATACCTGCTGTGCCCAAGAAAAATCCTGGGATGGCTGTTGAAAAAGGCTGGRTGATACCACAGCTGTTCCATCACACCTCTGTGACTGAACCTCTACCCCTGGTGCAGCTCTTTCAAGGAAAACTTGCCCTGAAGAGTGGCCAAGAGACAAAGCTGAATTAGTCCTTGGTGTGCTGAGGGCATGGAAGGAGCCTGGAGGAATCCCTGTGCAAATCCACACATCCCATGTCCTAATGTGTGACCATGTTCACAGGGGTCTGAGGATGAGGGAAGAGACGAGGATCTGACTCCATGTTTCAGAAGGCTGATTTATTTTATGATATATATTATATTAAAACTGTACTGAAAGAATAGAAGAAAGGATTTCATCAGAAGGCTGGCTAAGAATAGAAAAGSAAAGAATGATAACAAAGGCTTGTGRCTTGGACAGAGAGTCCGAGCCAGCTGACTGTGACTGGCYATTAATTAGAAACAACCACATGAGMCCAATCCCAGMTGCACCTGTTGCATTCCACAGCAGCAGATAACCATTGGTTCCATTTTGTTCCTGAGGCCTCTCAGCTTCTCAGGAGGAAGAATCCTAAGGAAAGGATTTTTCATAAAAGATGTCTGTGACAATAATATCTTGGTTTGAAAAGACAGATGTGTGCTAAGGAAGGCAGGAGCGTCCCCTGAAATGGAAAATACAAACCCCCTCCCTCTGAATTATTATAATTTTGAAATTAAGGGGCTCTCAGGCAAAGATATGGGAAGAGAAATAACAGTTCTTTAGTAGGAAAAATAAAAATTAAAATGCAGTAATACAAAGCAACCCTGCCAGAGTGAGAGCAGGCCCTGCCCCTGTGTGTCAGGGGGTGTCCCAGCCCCATCCCATGGGGGCTCAGCCCTCCTGCAGTGCCAGCTGKGGCTCTGCTGCAGCAGGGATCCTGCACAAGGGGGGAGTTTTCCTCTGCAGCTCCAGGGCTGCTGCAGATGGGCCTGGGCTCCCTCTGSCAMTGCAGGGCAGCAGAAAGCTGCTCCTCTGGCAATGCAGGGGGCAAAGGCTGCTGGGCTGGGCCAGGCTCAGATTGGATCCAGGYAGGAATGCTTGGCTSCTCCCCTGGGCRCAGCATCTCCCCATGGGATGCTGGARTTGGATCAGCCCTGCAGGGACACTCAGTGGCCATGGAGAGCAGAGATCTCCTGGAGGGAGGGTTGGCTGTGGGAGAGAGAAAGAAAAAACTGCCCCAAGGACAGCAGAGAACTGCCCCAGCTCTGACAGATGGGGACAGAACACACACCCAGCTACATCTTACAACCCAGGACACACAAATATAGCATATCTGAGATGTGAGGCCTACTAAGGACTTGACAGTGACCCTGTCCCAGTGCTGAGGGAGAGCTGCTGCCTCAGCTGGGATTTCCTGGGAACAACCATCTCAAGATCTCTATTTCCAGGCAATTCCATACATTTGAATGAAATTCCACGTGACAGTGGGTTTTATGTGTTTGAAGTGTGAGCTTGGAACACTGTGGATGCTTCAGAGATGAGTTCCAAYCTGAATTGTGTTTGTTGTCTGCAGCAGGGCAGGGATTGGGATTCTGCCCAGGTGAGACCCCCCCTGCAGAGCTGCCCCAGCCCTGGGCACAGCACAGGCAGGAGCTGGAGCTGCTGGAGGAGCCCAGAGGAGGCTCCAGGATGAGCAGAGGGATGGAGCAGCTCTGCTGGGAGGAAAGGCTGCCACAGCTGGGAATGCTCACCTGGAGAAGGATGTGGCAGTGCCCAAGGCCAGGCTGGACAGGGCTGGGAGCACCTGGGACAGTGGGAGGTGTCCCTGCCCCTGGCAGGGGTGGCACTGGATGGGCTTTAAGGTCCYTTCCACCCCAAACCACTCTGGAATTCCATGAATTCCAATAATTTAAGGTGGGAATTTGTCAGTGGGAGCAGAAGCTGTGGATTCTTGGAGCCCAGGGAAGGAGTTCACATSCAGGCTCTCCAGGGCACTCAGTATCAGCAAGACTGGGAAAAGGAAGGAGAATCTCACCAGACTTTAACTCTGCTTGGAAGCACCAAATAAAATCAGTTTTGTGATCTGGGTGAAATGTTTAACTCAACATCTCACATTATAAATGTGATTATAATAAAAATTTCACATTCTAAATGTGATTATAATCAACTTTTCACATTATAAAAAAGTCACTGCAGTAAAAGGACGTTCTGATGAGCAGCCTTGGCTCATAAGTGAAGCAGAAAGATCAATATTAAGCCTTGTCTCCTCTTTACCTTTTCTCTTAATACCACAGCTGATGAGTTTTAAGTGCAGGCAGCTCAGATAGGAGAGGACAGGATGGGGTTTGCCCCAGCAGTGGCAGTGGGGGGCCACAGCCCTCTCACTGAAATCAGGAATGTGTTTCCCAAGTCTGTGCTGAAGTCAGAATGGCTGGAGAAGAGGACAACATGACAAGCAGGACAGTAAAGAGGATTTGAATGGCTGAAGAGCAGGGGAATAAAAAGCAAGGGAACCAATTCCAGGCATCCCCCACCACAATGAAGGGGTTTGTCCTCAAGGTTATTGAGATAATCCCATTTTTCCTCAGGGCCTGTGTAACCATCCATCACTCTGCTTCCCACAGCCTTTCTGTTCCCCTCTGCTGTCACTTTGAAGCTTCCCCTGGTTTGAAAAGCAGCTCCAGCCTTTCCTACCCTTGGTTCCCTCCCAGTGGCTCCGACAGGGGAGATTGACAGTGGCCTTTATCTGAAAGCAGAGTATGAATTTTAG
Source organism: Cardinalis cardinalis (assembly GCA_014549065.1). NCBI lineage: Eukaryota > Metazoa > Chordata > Aves > Passeriformes > Cardinalidae > Cardinalis > Cardinalis cardinalis. The sequence goes on along the minus strand of JACDOX010000221.1, from coordinate 458,289 downwards.
TCAATAGAGAATGAGGGCTGCTCTCAGATTTCATTTTGTTTTCTCAGCCTGGTTAATTGTGGGCAGGAATTGCTGTGCCTGTCTGGGCACAGTGCTAGGAGAAGCTGCCTTTCAGTGCCTTAATTGAATTCCTGCGTGCAGGGACCTGTTGGGATGTGGGGAGGCAGAGCCTGATGGTATCACACAGGAGGGCTTGAGCAGCCCTGAAGCCCCAGCAGCATTTCACATCAGTGCTTATAGACTGGGGTTAAATATTATTGCAGATATTATTATGCACAGAATTCACAGCATGACTGGGTTGGAAGAGACCTCAAAGATCACGGAGTCCAACCCATRCCCTAAACACCTGAACTCACCCCTGGCCCCCAGTGCCACATCCAGGCTTTGTTCAACACACCCAGGGATGGGGACTGCATCCCTGGCAAGACATTCCAGAACTTTATCACCCTTYCCATAAATGACTTTTTCCTAATATCCAACCTGTATTTCCCTTGAGGCTGTGTGCTCTGGKTSTGTCAGTGCTGCTGGAGACAGAGCCCAGCCCCAGCTGAGCACAGGCACCTTTCAGGAGCTGCAGAGTGATGAGGGCAGCCCTGAGTCTCCTTTTCTCCAGGCTGAGCACCCCCAGCTCCCTCAGTCATTCCTCATGGGGCTTGTGTTCCATATATATTATCTTCCCTGTAAAAGTCAGGGCTACTTTATTTTTGGTCGAGAGAAATTGTGGCAGCATTAACAACTGATTTAAATGCCATGAATTCCTTTGAGGATGAAGAATCCATGGACCAAGCCTTACACCAGCTGAAAATGCTGAAATTTGGGAGCCTGAAGGCAGAAATGCTGAAGCAGCATAATGTATTGTTTCCCTGGCTCCCTCGTGTTCACAKCTGTGATAAATTCAGAGCATGAATTGAACTCCAGCCTTTTCTCCTCCCTGATGAGATTCAGGTTTAACATCCCGGCCAGGTCCAGGCTTGCATTCATTCCAGGGATTTCAYGAATTTCACCATCTTTGCTGCAAAGCGGGGCTCAAAGCTGCAAAATTACTTTTCTGCAAAGTGAATGTTGTCAGTTTGAGCTTCCTGATTGGGAAAAAAGATCCATTTCCATGTCCCTTCTGAGCTTTTTGTAGGGAATTTGCCCATCTGGCCATGGTTCTGTGCAGTCTCCTGGGTGTGAGCAGGCACAGAGTCTTCAGCAGCACAGACTGGGGCTATAAATAAGCAAAAAGAAAGATTTTTGCCTTTTTTCCTCCCGAATTCCTCCCATCCTTACTTATTCTCTGCAGTAAATCTATTATTTCACCAATTTCCTGGGCATTGGGAAGGTCAGTCCCTTGCAGAAACCAGCACTGGAGTTGTGGCCTGGCTTTTCCTTCTGGAAYTCTGAACAACTATTTTATACTTTGATTCCCCATCTTTAAAATGGGAATAAGGAGTCTTTCTCGTGCCTTTTTATGCAGAAGAGAATATATTTGGCCACAATGCTSTGCAAATCCAGCTCCCAGTGAATTGCTACTCATTCCAAGAATAAAAATCACGTGTTACCCTGAATGGATGGTCATGGAATCTCAGAATATCCTGATTTGCTGAGTTTAAGAGATAAAGGAACAGCTTGGAATTAATGAGGACCATGGGTGTATTTTCTTCAGTCTGAGCTTTGAGTTTTGTTGAAAATGAGGGGTTTTTTGAAGGACTTAGTAGCCAGTGCTGCACCAAAAGCCATCACAGCCCTGGCTGTACAGGGGTGGGGGCAGCTTCTGAGGGTATTCTCACCTGTTTGCCATTTACTGTTAAATATTCATGCTGTTATCAAACTGATATAAATGAAATTACAGAATTATTAAGGTTGGAAAAGACCTCCAATGTTTAAGTCCCACCCAAACCACTGAACCATATCACAAAGTCCACTTTAGAACAAGAAAAGTTTTAAATATGACAAAATAGGCTTGAGCTGCTGTTGCAGTAGCTGGGAAGCCTTGGCAGAGCAAGAAACAAGGTAAAAAGTCAATCCCCAGAAGATCAAGCCCTGGAGATCCTGGCTGGTGTGACTTTGCAGGGTGCTGGCGTGGGGGAGCCTGTGCTGAGCCAGGCACAGACGGGGCTGCTCCATGGGCTGCACCCTAATTCTGCACTGACTCACCCCAGGGTAATTGAGTTTGTGAAAGAGTCATCAGGGAATTGGCTACAGGGCCTTTGTTTGGAGAGCACAGTGCAGTGGTTGGGTTGGGGCAGCCAAGGATTGTGATCCCATCATGATCCCATTGTGACCCCATCATAATCCCATTTGGTCCCTTCGTGATCCCGTTGTGACCCCATTGTCATCCCACTGTGATCCCATTGTGATCCCATCATGATCCCCTTGTGATCCTATCATGATCCTGTTGTGATCCTCTTGTGATGCCATTATGATCCCTTTGTGATCCCATTGTGATCCAATCATAGTCCTGTTGTGACCCCGTTGTGATCCCCTTGTGATCTCATTGTGATCTCATCCTGATCCTCTTGTGATCTCATCATGATCCATTGTGATCCCCTTGTGATCCTGTTGTGATCCCATTGTGGTCCCATCATGATCCCATTGTGATCCCATCATGATCTTATTGTGATCCCATTGTGATCCCCTTGTGACCCTGTTGTGACCCCGTTGTGATCCCATCATGATCCTGCTGTGATCCCATCATGGTCCCATTGTGATCCTGTTGTGATCCCGTTGTGATCCTGTTGTGATCCCATCATGATCCTTTTGTGACCCCGTTGTGATCCTGTTGTGATCCCATCATGATCTCATTGTGATCCCATCATGATCTCATTGTGACCCTGTTGTGATCCCATCATAATCCCCTTGTGATCCCATCATGATTCCCTTGTGATCCCATTGTGATCCTCTTGTGATCCCGTTGTAATCCTGTTGTGATCCCATTGTGATCCTGTTGTGATCGCATAATGATCCCATTGTGACCCCACTGTGACCCCACTGTGCCCTCGGAGCCGGAGCAGATCCAGGAATGTGCCTGGAGCCAGTGGGTGGGCAGGGGGTTCCTGGCACCACCTTCCTGAGACAATAAATATCCCTTTATAAATATCCCTTTGAACTGAAGCACCCTGGAGAGGAGAAGCTTCCCTCAGGGTGACACGCTGCCTTCTGGCCAGGACCTGCACCAGTTCCTGATGTCCATCACGCAYCTTCCATCCCTGCTGGAAGCTGTCCCTGCCCATGCCAGGGGCTGGATTAAGGTCCCTTCCATCCCAAACCACTCAAAGATTCTCTGACTCCATGGACCTGCTGCCAGCCTGGTGACCGTGGCTGTTCCTGGTGGGAWCAGCTCCTCTCTTGAACAGCTTCAATAATCCCGACATTCTGTCACTAAGCTGGGCTCAGGTTGCCTGGCTTCAGGTGGATCTTGAGGGGGCCAAGATATCACAATTCCCTGGGGTTTTTTCATCTAAAAACTGCCAAAGGGATGGAATTGCTCAGAAGTGGTCTCAGCCTGACTCAGAGTTGTCACTATAGGACAGGAAATAACACTGTCACCATAGGACACAAAAAACCACAAGCGCACACCACTGTTCTCAAGGTGAAGGAAAAAGGGAAGTTTATTTTCTAACTCTAACATTTATAGTTTTCCAAAAGTGACAGGGGATTGGAGGGTGACACTTCCACCTCTCCAATGACACTGGACAGACCAACAGTCCATCAACTTTCTCCGTCTCCATAAAGGAATGCAAAACAATGAGTTATTTGCAGAAGGTGTGTGAGAAAGTTCACTACAAGAATGTCAACATCAGAAGGCTTAGAAAATCTTAAAAAAATAAGGTGACATAACACGACATGGACACGCAGCTCCTCTAAGGTGAAAAGAGAATTTTTAATTTCTGACTTCAACATTTATAGATTTCTAAAAGTGACAGTGGATAGGAGGGTGACAGTGCCACCTCTCCAATGACACTGGACAAACTAACAGTCTATCAAATTTCTCTTCTTCCATAAAATAATGCAAAACAATAAGTTATTTACAGAAAGTGTGCTAGAAAGTTTGTTACAAGAATGTAAACATCAGAAAGCTTAGAAAAACTTTAAAAAATCAAGGCAACATCGAGTCCTCATCTGAAAGGCAGAAGAAGCTCTTGGAGGGTGTGGAATTGCCAACATTGACAAGAGTTGGGCTGATTTATCAAACACCCTTGTGATTGCTTTGGTCTGTTCATCTRGGGGTGTTTGGGGTGCAGGGGAGCAGAGCCCCATGTGGGAGCAGCCAGGAGGAGGAGAAAGCTGGAAACAGAAAGGTGGGGTCAGAGCAGAGGCTGACACTGGGACAGGGAAATGCAGCAGCTGGTGCASGCAGGAGATGCTCTTGGTTGTGGCATTCACATTCTCTGAAAGATCCCTTTGCCCAGGATTTCTCTCCTGGGAAGCTGAGAAGCCTCAGAGAAAAGGAAAACAATTCTTCTCTCATTTGCTTCTCCTGTGYTGTGCTCATGTGGAATGTGTTTGGAGATTGTTTACCACAGGTGATTGTTCCATTGGATTCTGCTGGGAGTTGTTTTCACTCTTTGGCCAATCAGGCCAAGCTGTGTTGGGACTCTGGAGAAAGTCAGGAGTTTTCATTATTGTCTTTTTAGCATTCTGTAAGTATCCTTTCTGTATTCTTTAGTATAGTATAGCAGAATAGAATAGAATAGAATAGAATAGAATAGAATAGAATAGAATAGAATAGAATAGAATAGAATAGAATAGAATAGAATAGAATAGAATAGTAAATTTGCCTTCTGAGAACATGGAGTCAGATTCATCATTCCTCCCTGCCCCAGGGGTCCCTGCAAATACAATACTTGGTGACCAATAAATCCAATTAAACCAGACTTTTTCTGGCTCCAAGGGGTACCAGCAGAGATTTGAGCGCTGTCCTGAGCCCTGCTGAGAGCCCACAGCCCTGCTGGAGTGTTTCTTGCTCTCTGCCTGTCTGTGGGAGCAGCCGTGCTCTGTCTGCTGGGCTGTCTCTCACATGCGTCCGTGGGCATCCTGTGCAAATCACAGCTTGTTTACTTACCTTTCACAGAAACTTAGGATGAAGTGTGCCCACAAAAGGAATTAAAAACTTAGCAAGCAGGAAGGCAGAATTGTCCTTTCCAGGGAAGACAGTGAGGATGACTGGCAGTCCTCAGCGTGTACCTGCGCTGCGTCCGGAAAATATTGTGACAGTTCAAGCTGAAAGCAGACTTTGGAGTTTGGATTTTTTCYTTTTTTTTGAAAGAACTATGGTGTGGAACACAGCTTTGATGCTTTAATGGAATCTAGAGAGCTCAATAATATGTTTCACGTTTGGATAAAAGAGAGGTAAAATTGCTTCCAGCACTTTTTTTTGCTCAAGAAAAACAAAGCCCAAATCATCTCTCTGTGATGTCTCATCTGTGGTAGTTTAGCAGTGTGATGTCTAAGTGCAGCTTTGGTAGAGCTTGCTGGGACTTCTCAGCTCAGGAAGGAGATCCAAAAGGACTGGGACATGCTCTGAGTTACTTTACATTGACCTTTCTTTGAAAGAGAGAACACAAACTGAAGCAAGGTCCCGGTGGATGGGTTGATATTCCAGGATCAACTGCCTGTGGCTCATTGGGACATGCAGAAGGTCAAGGAGAGGTGGCAGGAGAATGTGTGGGGGAAGATGGACCTCCTGACATATGGAAAAACCCCATTCCAAAGGTGAAAGCAGAGTCAGATCCCTCAGGGAGAATCCAGACACAATCCAGGTGTGTGAGGGGGGGATTGGGAAAACCAAACCCCACCTGGACCTGAAGCTGGTGGAAGAACTGGAGGGCAACAACAAAACCTGCTGTGTGTCAGCCTGGGCTGGAGGAAGAGCAGGGGCTGCTGCTGGTGGGGCAGGACAGCTGGACAAGGGTCAGGAACCCAACACCACCTTCATCTGGGCAGGGCTGGACATGGCCAAAGGAGCTTTTACAGGGAGCTGAGATTTAACTTGCAACCCCCCTGTGCTGCAGCTGTAATTCCATATTCCCACAGAAGTCCCAGGAGAGGCCCCAGGAGCTCAGGCTGTGCATGGCACCTTCGTCAGCCCAGCTCCAGGAGTTCCTCCCTTCCCTCTCATCTCTCCTCCTGTGCTGCCTCTCACCAAGAGCTCTGCARATTTTGGCCTCTTTTTTTAGCCTGCTGAGCATTTCCCCCATCTCTTTATCTGCTTTTTACCTGTACATCCCTTATCCTTCCTCTGGAGACAGCCTCATCTGAGGGACTGTGCTGCAGATAAGGAGCAGCAGGTCTGGGGGGGGTTCAGTATTTGAAGGGGATGGAAGCAGCCAGCTCCACTTTATCTGCTGTTGCTCCTTAATTGTCACTGGAGAGAAAAGGGGTTTTTACGTTTCCAGTGATGGAGAGCTGATAACTTTTTTGTTTTACAATCTCACTCGTTCCAGTCTCATGACTCACATTGGAAAGGAAAAAATATTCATCTAAAAGATCGTGAGATAGCAGCTGAGCAGCCGCTTTCTTTGGGCCAGGCTTCTCCCCCTCATTCCCAGGACAGGATGAAGCCAAAGACACAAATGGTCCTGCCAGCCTGGGCAGGGCTGGGGGCACACACCCCTCGAGCTGGCTCCTTGCTGGCTCTGTGTCAGCAGCATCCCAGAATCCCTGAATGGTTTGGGGTGGAAGGGACCTTAAAAACCACCTTGTTTGGGCAGGGACACCTCCCACTGWCCCAGGSTGCTCCCAGCCCTGTYCAGCCTGGCCCTGGGCACTGCCAGGGATCCAGGGGCAGCCCCAGCTGCTCTGGGCACCCTGTGCCAGGGCTGCCCACCCTCACAGGGAAGGATTTCTCCCCAATATCTGATCCACTGCTCTGTCAGTTCAGTGCTCTGGGGAGGTTTGGGATGTGTTCTGCTCCTTTTCTGCTCCCCTTTTCCCTCAGCTTTGGAAGTGGACAGGCTGCACCCAGCTCTTTTCTTCTCCTTTTTGGCTGCTGGTAAAAATTCTTGTTGGAAGTAGCTAAGGARTTTCTTCCTCCTCTTGCAGCCCTTTGCACATAGTTATTTTTATGAAGGAGGAATAATGATTTGCAGATGGCAGAGCAGAGTAAGAATATGCCTTTCCTTGGAATGTGTCTTTTCACCGTGGGCTGAAGCCAACAGATTTCAGAGTGAGAGTGAAATCACATGAGGCTGATCAGAGACTGCCAGATTTGATCTGCCCAGCTCTGGATTTTGGATTCCTCCTTCAGTTTGGTGGCTCTTGGCATGGAGAGTCTCAGGAGTGCCCAGGGCCCCTGGACCCTTCTCAGGGCTGTCAGTGGGTGCTGCCTGAGGGAACCCCCCCAGTCACGTGAGTCACGGATTCACTGCTCAGCCTCTGAGATTTGGGGCTCATTATTCTGGTTTTTAAATCCTCTCAGCATCCCAGTTCTCACCAGTCCTTGCACTCCTCGAGTGAGTCACCCTTTGAGTTTTCAAAGATGTTTTCTTCCCATGTTTCCCTGCAGGTTTCCTGCTGTTCTAGAGATTTGATTTGATGTTGTGGTGTGGATGAGCTCAGAAACCTGTAATTGTTTGGCCAGCAGTGGCTGTGACAGTGTGACTGTCACTGTGACTGTCACTGTGACTGTGTGTGTGCAGTTTGGGGTTGTCCCTGCAGGTACCAACAGGGGTAGGACAGCCCTGGGCCTGCAGCCACAGCTCAGCTCCTGGGTTTGTGGCAGGCAGAGTCTCTGCTCTGGCATCAGCTGGAACAGAGCTGTGTAGAAATTAGCTGTTGAGTGTTAATGAGCCTCATTAGTGCAGGAGGGAGCTGGGTGCTGCATCCCTCCTCAGCAGGAGGCATCAGGGACCAGGGGCCTTTCCTGTGCACAGCCAAGGCAAAGCTGTCCCAGGAAATCCCTGCCTTTGGAGGAGTTTGACTCTGCTGCTCCCACTGCCCCCCTGGCCCTGCACAGGCCTCTCATCCCCTCCCTCTGTGGCCAGCCAGCACAGACAAAAGCTTTTMATTTAATTTTTTTTTAACTTAATCTGTTTATTCTGCTTAATAAGGACTTAACTACAGCTTGAGCTTCTTGCTGGTGACTGAATATTTTAGTCCTTATTCAGTGTCTGGTGAGGTTTGTAGGAATTTTGTATTGATTTTGATAGACATTGCCTTAGGGCTAAAAAATGCTGCTTCCAGCAGGCACTGCCAGGAGCATCTCCAGAGCCCCAGGAGTGTGGGGTGCCCAACCACAKCTCCTCCTAAACAATCCCATGTGTGGGTGAGCTCTGCAATCCCCACCTAACCCCTCTGGAAATCTCTCTGTGTCTGCCCCCAGAGCTGGGCTGTCTGTGGGGTGGGAGGGACACAAGTGGAGGGACAGGTTTGGGGTGGAAGGGACCTCAAATCCCATCCAGTGCCACCCCTGCCCTGGCAGGGACACCTCCCACTGTCCCAGGCTGCTCCAAGCCCTGTCCAGCCTTGGGCACTGCCAGGGATCCAGGGGCAGCCCCAGCTGCTCTGGGCACCCTGTGCCAGGGCCTGCCCACCCTGCCAGGGAACAATTCCTGATTCCCAACATCCCATCCATCCCTGCCCTCTTGCTGGTAAAGTTTCTCTCCAAAGCAGGAAGGGAAAATGAGAAAAAGAATGGTTTCCAGCTTTCTCTTCCTATTTTGGGGTGTGAAAACTCTGAGGTTTGGTTTTCATTTAGAAAATGCAGGAAAGGGAAACACTACCAGTGTGAAARTGAAATCCAACAATGGGGTTTGGGCAAAGCAAAGCACTTCTGAGAAAAACAGCAACTACAGTTTCATTGTCCTGAGTAATTGTTGCTGCCTTYTGGAGGGAGTTGAACGCCCCTTAATTGTGGATTGCAGATGATGTGGGCTGTGACCCCTGACAATGCAGAAATTAATGCCTGCCTTTGAATCCCACATTTGTTTAACAGCTGCTATTAGTTCGTTTTAAGGGATTTTACAGGTCTGGGACCGGGCCCAAGTCCCTGTGCCACCATCACAGATGCCATTGGCAGCACCAAGGATTGCTGTGCTTTGTGCAGCACGTGTGGGACCCAGCAAAGTCTGGCTGTAAGGCAGGTGGAGAGGAATCCTGGCTCTGGTGTGGAGCTGGGGAGAAGTTAAATCAGCTGGTGTGGGGCTGACTGCCACCATGGAGAGTTCACTGGGTCTGGTGAGCAGCCTCCACTGTTAAACGTGTGTGTGTCTTCCCAGTGCTCCMAGTAAGTCACTGCAGTGGGCAGACTGGATAAGCTCCAGGAGAGCAGTGCCTGTGCCTCTGTCCTGCTCTGGTGCCCTGTCTGGGACTGGTGAGGATGGAAAGGAATTTCCAGATGTTATTTTCATGGAAATGGAGTTCCTGGTGCCTGGTGGGTTGTCTGGGCTGAGCCTTGTCCATGGGATGGATGCTGGGAGCTCTGTGCCAGCCCCATTCTCTCTCCAGGCTGGGCTTGGACTCCTGGCCAAGGACAAGGCTGGGCTTTAGCCAGATCACCCCCAAACACCCTCATGGAATCCTGGAGTCCTTTGGGACTCAAAGCCCATCCAGTGCCACCCCTGCCATGGCAGGGACACCTCCCACTGTCCCAGGCTGCTCCCAGCCCTGTCCAGCCTGGCCTTGGGCACTGCCAGGGATCCAGGGGCAGCCCCAGCTGCTCTGGGCACCCTGKGCCAGGGCCTGCCCACCCTSCCAGGGAACAATTCCCAATTCCCAACATCCCATCCAGCCCTGCCCTCTGGCAGTTCCAAGCACAAGGAGAAGTTTCTCCTGCCAGCTTTTTCTGGAGCACGTGGAGTGTGTGTCCCGGGAAGCTGAGTCACGGCTCTGAGCTGGAGACATCTGTCTCAGCAGTAATTAGAGGAGATGAAACCCATCAGTGACAAGCTCTGTCCCAGCAGTTGGAGCTCAGATTCTCATTTCATGCTGCAGAAGGATGAGTAATTCTAAATAGCTGTGAGGACRTTTAAAAGCACCCAAACCATGACAGACAGCACAGAGCAAATGAGAACAAGGTGAGTTATTAAATGCCTGCTGAGCACRCACAAAGCCCCATTATCACTGAACACTGATCCAGGAGCTGGGTGTGCTGTACCTGAGCTCTGCTCCCYGRGCTGGGGCAGCTCTGGGGCACCCCCTGAGCCCTTCTGTTCAACACATCCAGAGGGGACAACAGGGCTGGAGAGGGACTGGGAGCACAAACCCCGAGAGGAACCACTGAGGGAGCTGGGGGTGCTCAGCCTGGAGAAAAGGAGACTCAGGGCTGCCCTTGTCTCAGACATCTTTTATGAAAAATCCTTTCTTTAGGATTTTTCCTCCTGAGAAGCTGAGAGGCCTCAGGAACAAAATGCAACCAATGGTTATCTGCTGCTGTGGAATGCAACAGGTGCATCTGGGATTGGGCTCATGTGGTTGTTTCTAATTAATGGCCAGTCACAGCCAGCCGGCTCGGAAAGAGAGTCCAAGCCACAAGCTTTTGTTATCATTCTTTGTTATTCTATTCTCAGCCAGCTTTCTGATGAAACTTTCTTCTGTTCTTTTAGTATAGTTTTAATATAATAYATATCATAAAATAATAAATCAGCCTTCTGAAAAAGGGAGTCAGATCCTCATCTCTTCCCTCATCCTCAGACCCCTGTGAACACGGTCGCAGTGCCCTCATCACTCTGCAGCTCCTGAAAGGTGCCTGTGCTCAGCTGGGGCTGGGCTCTGTCTCCAGCAGCACTGACAGACCCAGAGCACACAGCCTCCAGCTGCACCAAGGGAAATACAGGTTGGATAGCAGGAAGAAGTTTTTCACAGAAAGGGTGATGAAGTTCTGGAATGGCTGCCTGGGGAGGTGGCGCAGTCCCCACCCCTGGGTGTGTGTAACAAAGCCTGGATGTGGCTCTGGGTGCCAGGGGTGAGTTCAGGTGCTGGGGCTGGGTTGTGTGGTAGCAGCCCCCAGCTGGGTAATAATGAGCATTGACTCCATGACCTGGAAGGCATGAAAGACACTTTATTGTTAGAAATCTACAGTTCTTATAGAAACGGTGGTGGACTTAAGACTTGGTTGGTCTCAGGGTGAAAACCTCTCACAGACTATTGGTGGCTATCAATGACACACCATGAGAACCATGTCTATAAACAATGGTTACAGAAAGAGAGATAATAATAGTTTTAATTATCTTCTTCTAAGTTTCTCACAGCTTCTACACAGCTTCCTAGGATTTTTCTGGGAGTCTGTGCCCGCTCTCTGTGGCCAGAGAGCTGCTGCCACGGTGTTGGACTCGATGGTCTTGAAGGTCTCTTCCAACCTTGTGATTCTGTGAATTTTCCAGCAGCTCTGTGGGCTCTGAGCTGGGCTGGAAACAGAAATTCAGCTGCTCTGTCCTGGTGCTTTCAGCAAGAAAATGCAGGGGAGCCACGGGGTGGTGGAAGGAGCTGTGCCCTCAGAGAGGAGGCTGGGAACAGCCTGGAATTGCAGGAGGAGCAGGAGAAGCCCAGCCTGCCCTGCCTGAGCTGGGCTCTGAGGAGGGTGTGAGCTGCAGGCAGGATTTATCCCTGCTGCAGCAGGATGGGGAGAACTGTGCTTGGCACAGCTCCTTTCCAGGGGAGGTCCATGAGCAGCTTCCAGTTGCACCAGGGAAGAGCTGAGAGGGGCTCCCAGCAGCTCCTTTTGCAGCTTTTTAATTWAACAAAAAGTTTTGCCAGCGGTTTGTGCCAGGATGGCAGCCCTGGTGGGCACTGCTGATGGCATTGGCACTGCTGGGTTCAGGGGCCTTTGGAGGGCATGGAAGTGTTTCCATTTTCCTTTAGGGACTTGGCTCACACTTTCCAAGTGCAATTTGAACGTGGCCCAGGTCTCATTTGAAAGGGAATTTGGKGGAAGGCTTTTCATTGCTTTAAGTCCTGCAGTGACTTTAAGGCTGCCTGGTGACTAACAGGGAAAATAAAATAAATAAAATAAAATAACCTTAACATGMAGGCGTGACTTGCAAAATGTGAGCGGTGTTGGAGAAGTGTGTGACTTTGCAGGAGCAAAGGGATGCACCACAATCATCCCCAAGGCTGCAGCAATGAGCACTTTCTCCAGCAGAAAAATTTGGGGATAAATCTGGGAGCAGTCGAAGTGGGATCTTCTGATTTTCTGCTTTGTTTCCATCTCTTTTGGTTTTGTGTGTTCACAGGAAATGTCTATATTTGTTATTTTACACTCATGCCAAGCCCAGGGATGCTGATGAATTAGAGACTAATAACAATTACTGTTGAAAACTAAACAAATGAGCAAGGAATGAGTCATAATTTTGGTGAGAGGACACAGCACTGCTCATTGTCCCTTCTGCCTTGCCCACTTCCTACATTCTGCTTTCCAAAACTCATCATTTCTRTTTGGGTTTGCAAATGCATTTCAGAAAAGAACCCTGAAAAGTTTCCAAACTGAAGTTCAGAAATGTAGAGTTGATGAGGATGTTTGGTTGCACTGAATCTGAAATTTTGCTCCATTTCACTTTTATTATCAATTACTGAGGGTTTTGAACTTCTCACGCCAACCCAGAAATGCAGACACTCTCCATTCTGATGAACTCTAAATGAGGCTGCATCCATTCCACTGAAATGCTCCATTTCCTTTTTGGCAGAATTTCACTGGAATCACCACATCCCAGATTTTTAAAGGTAAAGTTTTTAGATGCTTTTGACTCATCTCTGTTTTTCAGACATGAGCAGACTGAATTCACTGYGACCRTGTTCACAGGGGTCYSAGGATGAGGGAAGAGATGAGGATCTGACTCCATGATTCAGAAGACTTGATTTATTATTTTATGATATATATTACATTAAAACTATACTAAAAGAATAGGAGAAAAGATTTCATCAGAAGGCTGGCTAAGAATAGAAAAGGAATGGAATGATAACAAAGGTTTGTGGCTCAGCTCTCTATCCGAGCCAGCTGGGCTGTGATTGGCCATTAATTAGAAACAACCACATGAGACCAATCCCAGATGCACCTGTTGCATTCCACAGCAGCAGATAACCATTGGTTACATTTTGTTCCTGAGGCCTCTCAGCTTCTCAGGGGAAAAATCCTAAGGAAAGGATTTTTCATAAAATATCATGGCTACAATTCACAGCGAATCCCTGTCAGGGAAAAGCGAGAGCAGAGCAGGGATGTTCATGTCCTTTGTTTCCAGGGTGCTGTGGGGTCTCACAGGTAAAGTCATRGATCATGGAATCTCCTGAGCGGGAATGGACCCACAGGGATGATTGACCCTACACAGACACCCCARCAATCCCAGCCTGGGCATCCCTGGAGCTCCTGGAGCTCTGGCAGCCTCGGGGCTGTGCCCATTCCCTGGGCAGTGCCAGCACCCTCTGGGGRAAGAACCTTTCCCAAAACCSAACCCACACCTGCCCTGGCACAGCCYCAGCCCTTCCCTGGGGTCTGGCTGTGAATCTGTGCCTGAGGATGTGTCCTGTGCTGCTGCTCTGGGATTTGGAGCCCCTGTTGCTGTTTGAAAGAATCAAATAGAAGGAGCTGCTTCAGCAGGGAAGTTATTAGTGCTGGGTGCCCTTGAATGGCAAGGCTTGGATTTGGAGGAAAAAGCTGAAATGAGACATTTTCCATTTTATGATTTTGTCTGTGGAGAAAGTCCTTTTAATCTCAATTTAATGAAAGTCGGCTCAAGACATGTGAGTGACTGGGAGTGCTTGGGAGAGACAGRAGCAAAGCTTGAGCGCGGCTCAGAGCAAGATGAAATTCTCCCTGAGATGAGGYAGAATTTGGAAGGGGATGGGTAACCACCATCCTCCTGTGTGGAAGGACCTGATGGTTCATTTTTCATTTCATTATTCATTGGGGGATTCCAACCCCTTGTGATAGATGAGGACTGCCATGGTTGACTCTCACAATTAAAAGGCAAATATCCTGTATATATGTTGAGAAGTTTTATAGATTTATAGTTGTGTTTTACCCCCTTGTGCTGTTCTCAGGGGTGCCCTGGGTTTGGCACATTTGGGAGGGTCACTCGTTCCTGTGGCAGCACCTGAGCTCCAATCAAGGTGTCAGGCAGTGATCTCCAGCACTGGGCAGGGAAGGAGGAGTCCAKGGACAGAACTCTGGGAGGGGCCAAAGGGTTAAAAGGTGAAACCTCCATTGTGTGRGTGAGCACATGGTGGGGAAAATCCTCTGTTCCTGGCACTGTAATAYTTTCTCTATTCAGTCTTCTGTTGTATGTTTGATAAGGTTTTAATAAACCTTCTAAATTTTTGGAAGTGAGTAGCATCTCTCACATTGTTTATATTGGAAGAGATTTCCATATACAAGATGACAAAAGTGGCAGAGTGACTTCAGCTGGTGACAGGAACATCAGGAGCTCCCACCTTTTGCAACCTCTCAGACCAAAATAACAGGACACAGTCTGGCCCTGTTTGTGGGGATGTCCTCTGTCACAGACATCTTTTATGAAAAATCCTTTCCTTAGGATTTTTYCTCCTGAGAAGCTGAGAGGCCTCAGGAACAAAATGGAAACAATGGTTATCTGCTGCTGTGGGATGCAACAGGTGCATCTGGGATTGGCCCATGTTGGTTGTTTCTAATTAATGGCCAATCACAGTCAGCTGGCTCAGACTCTCTGCCCGAGCCACAAACCTTTGTTATCATTCCATTCCTTTTCTATTCTTAGCCAGCCTTCTGATGAAATCCTTTCTCCTATTCTTTAAGTATAGTTTTAATGTAATATATATCATAAAATAATAAATCAAGTCTTCTGAAACATGGAGTCAGATCCTCATCTCTTCCCTCATCCTGGGACCCCAGTGAACCCCACCACAGTCCTTCAGCCTCCTGCCCTGGTCCTTTCCCCAGTTCTTTTTCCCACAGCCCTTCTCCTGGGGCAGAGGTGGAATGGGCTGGGGCTGTGCAGAGCTCCCACCCAAGCCCCAGGGCAGGAGGCCCTTCTGGGCCTTCATCTTGTCCTTCCTTGGTGCCTCACAAAAGCCCATCAGGGAGCCCCACCCAGCCTTGGCCATCCCCAAGGGCTGCCAGGTGACTTCCTAAATACTAGTCCAGACAGGAATGTCCCTTCCATGGGCTTCACACGGAGAAACCTCTGAAGAGCTTTGCACCAGGAACKTGGCCAGGTGGGTGGGTGGCATCACAAAGAGCTTTGGACTCGCTGCTTTCTGAGGACATCACATCTGCTGGCAGAGCCCMTCTGTCCCCACAGGGTGGGACAATCACTCCAGGCTGCTGTCCCTGGGAAGGCTGTCCCATGTCCCCTTGCTGGAGATGCCAGGAGCCCTGGAGGAGCAGCAGTGTCCTGGGTTTGTGTCCTGGCCCAGAACCCAGCACTTGCTGCCTCTGGGGGTTGGTGTCACCAAGGTCCTGCAGATGGGCTGGGGACTCTGCTGGGAACAGCTTCAGTGGGGGACAGAGCCTGCCCAGACAGCCCAGGAGCTCTGGGGCTGTGCCAGGGCTGGGGTACCAAGGATGGGGTGAGAAATGATGCTCACTTCCAAAAATGTAAAAGGTTTATTAAAACCTTATCAAAAATACAACAGAAGATTGAATAGAGAAAATATTACAGCACTGGGAGCAGAGRATGTTTCCCACCATGGGCTCATCCTTACATTGGATGTTCTGCCTTTTAACCCTTTGGCCCCTCCCARAGTTCTGTCCMTGGACTCCTCCTTCCCTGCCCAGTGCTGGAGATCACTGCCTGACACCTTGATTGGAGCTCAGGTGCTGCCACAGGAACGAGTGACCCTCCCAAATGTGCCAAACCCAGGGCACCCCTGAGAACAGCACAATTGGGGGAAAACACAACTATAAATCTATATATAGAGGATATTTGCCTTTTAATTGTGAAAATCAACCATTTCATTACTTATTTTTCACAATGGGATACCAGGGGTTCTGTACCCAGRGTGCTGTGCAGGGCTGGGGTACCAGGGATGGGGTCCCAGGGTGCTGTACCAGGGGTGGGGTATGAAGGATGGAGTGCCAGGGATGCTGTGTCGTTACAGCACACGAAATAAAATGACAYGCACACTGGAACTTCTAARGTAAAAAGAAGGGAAGTTTAATTTCTGACTCTCACATTTATAGACTTTCAAAAGKGACATTGGATTGGAGGGTGACAGTGCCACCTCTCCAATGACACTGGACAAACCAACAGTCCATCAAATTTCTCCTCCTCCATGAAAGAATGTGAAACAATAATTATATACAGAATCGTGCGTGACAATGTTCATTACAAGAATGTAAACATCAGAAGGACTTAGAAGAACAGGGTGACAGTGCTGTGCCAGGAATGGGGTACCAGGGTGCTGTGCCAGGAATGGGGTACCAGGGTGCTGTGGCAGGGGTGCTGTGCCAGGGGTGGGGTACCAGGGGTGCTGTGGCAGGGGTGCTGTGGCAGGGGTGGGGTACCAGGGGTGCTGTGCAGCCCACTCCACACCCCCTGGGCTCCCTCCTCTTCCCAGGCAGCTCACTGCCCAGCCCTCAGGTGCTCTCAGGAGCTGCTGGGGCACAGAGCTGTTAGGGTGCTGGTCCTTCATTGGAGACACACAAACAGCACAACTCTCCCAGGTCCTTGTGACAAAGAATGTGGTTTATTGTTGAGAGCTTTCTTTTATAGGCAGTTCATAACTCCCGTGTCACTGTCATATTTTCTGAAAAATCCTTTGCCCAGGATCTTCTCCTGGGAAACTGAGAAGCCTCAAAGAAAAATGAAAACAATAATTATCTGATTTGCTTCTCCTGTGTTTTGCCGCTTTGGAATGTGGTTGGACATTGTTTACCCACAGGTGATTGTTTCACTGGTTTCATGTGAATTGTTTTGACTTATTGGCCAGTTGGGGCCAAGCTGTGTCAGACTCTGAAGAGAGAGTCACGAGTTTTCATTATTATCTTTTAGCCTTCTGTAAGTAATCTTTCTCTATTCTGTAGTATAGTTTAGTATAGTATTCTTTAATATAATATAGTACCACAAAATAACAAATTAGCCTTCTAAGAACATGGAGTCAGATGCATCATTTCCTCCCTTTGTCGGGGATCTCAGAAAATACAACACTCCTGGGTCTGGAGAGCCCATTGGGGTGTCCTTATCCAGCCCAGCTKCTGCCAGTGAGGTGTCTGCAGCCCAGGGTGGAACCTGGCAGGGGAGGGTCCCTGTCTGTCAGCCCAGGGACCCCAATGGCACAGAGCTGCTGATGGGGGAGACTCCCACAGTCCCARACTGGTTTGGGCTGAGAGGGACCTGGAAACCACCTCATTCCACCCCTGCCATGGGCAGGGAAGGGAAGGAACACCTTCCCTGTCCCAGGGTGCTCCAAACCCCACCCAGSCTSCCTTGAATTCCCGGGGAAGGAAGCCATGGTCAGGAATCCGTGCTTTTCCCTGGGCCCTCTGGCTCTAGGTGCGGGAAGGGAGAGCAGTTCTCCTCCTCAGCAGCCTGAGTTCCTTCCCTGCCTGCTGCTCAGCCCTGCCCAGTCCTGGGGCTGGAGGAGGAGGAAGGCCCAGGACACTGAGTCCAGGGCAGGACGTGTGATAAGCTGTAAGAATGATCATCCTGGAAATGTCTGATTACAGAATAATCATTTTCCTCTTCTTGGTGGGAGGGGTTGAGGCTCTTTTCCAGGGAATGGCAGTGGATTCCTTCTGTTAGGATCAAATCTCAGTGTGTGTGAGCTCCTGTGAATGTGCCCAGAGAAATAAATGGAAACAGTCACTGTTTTTATCAACAGGCTCCCTTGGGAAAAAGAATTCCACAGGAGCTCTTTTGTGGCCCTGTAATGACAATTTGGGTGAAACCTGACTGCATGGTGGGGCTGGATCACTTCCCCTGCTCTTATCCCTAATTGGGAGATCAAACACAAGAGGAGGCAGGGAAAAGATAAGGACTGGGCTGCTGTTATTAAAATGTAATCTTGAAATTACCCAGTGCTGGCTGAGATTTAGTGCTGCTAACTGGGCTGGCAGGGCCTTTCCAGGGAGTCAGGGCAGTGTTGTTCTGCAGAGGGATGTTTATTTATTATTTCTATTTATTTATTAATTTATTTATATTTATTTATTGCTATTTGTTGAAGAGTACATTAATTAGTGATTTTTCTAAAGGGTTGTGTAACAGGAATACAAACAAATGGATGTTGGGTGACCTTAAATAATGMTTATGAAGTTGTGGACTTTGAAGTGAAATTCTTAATATTTATTTGATATTTAGGGAGACTTTCATACAGAACAGAATGAGGGAAAGCCCAGCAGTGTCCAAGGAGTAAACAAAATCCTGTCTGATAAATGCAGGCAAGTTTTCCTGTCTGGTTTTCCCACAATCTCTGTTCTGTGTGTTTCACACAAAATAAGTAATATCAGGTCCTAAACTTTGTAAATAAATCAATGAACTGAGGCCATGCCCCCTGCAGAGCTGGTTTGCCTTGCTTCGATCCAAAGCCTGGGGATGCAGCTCGTGCAGAAATCACTGTTTGCACCAATATCCAGCACAGTTTAATTCACTTCAGGGATTTGACTGCTCAGGAAAACAGGGCTTTTATTGCCTGTCAGGATCMTTAAGGGTTATCCCTCACTCTGGGCAGTGCCTGGGCTGCTCAGCTCTCCCCATGCAGCTCCTCTGGCAGAACTTGATTGGAAGTCTTTGATCWGTAAAAGTAGAGGCTGAGCTTTAAAAGCTCCACCTTGTCACCAACCTTTGTTTTGACAGACCTCAGGCACAGTTCAGGTCCTTGTGTGACCAAAAGGAATTTGTCTCCTGATCCATCTCAGCATCACGCAATGGATGATCCCATCTCCTCTGTGCTCTAGGGTGTGGTGTTGTGAGGGACCCCAGGACGAGGTGAGAGACGAGAATTTGACTCCATGTTCTCAGAAGGCTGATATATTATATTATATGATATTATATGATATGATATGATATGATATGATATGATATGATATGATATGATATGATATTATATTATATTATATTATATTATATTATATTATATTATATTATCTAAAACTATACTAAAGAAAGAGAAAGGAGACATCAGAAGGCTGAACG
>JACDOX010000221.1:411093-422926 GCA_014549065.1 Cardinalis cardinalis | reverse complement strand
CAATAAATTCTCTTTCTCTGAAAGATTTGGGTGTCCTGTGGCTGCTATCTGGTGCAAGTACCTCACTCCTTTCTTAAAAAAATATCCCACATACATAGTTCCTATTTTAACTRCAAAAGTTACAATTTAACTACMAAACTACATTTACTATACTATTAAAATGTTAATACAGCACTACTTAAAAAATTAATACAGCGTAACTTTCTAMCATAACACATATAATATTCACTYTAATATTTGTGAAAAGCCGATCATAAAAGACRCRTTTTTCACACATCCAGGCAGGCATTTTARCACAAGCACACTGATATCAGCTATTTCACTATGTCCTRGGGTGAYRTTRTGATGCTTGCATCYCCATTGGTGTGTTCTGTTCATGCTGGATATCATGTTCTGTGCCTTCCAGACTGGCTCTGAAGAGCGAATGTTTTGTTTTAGTTTTGCTCTCAGCCGCTCCCCCACGGCTGGTGGGACACACAGACAGGGCAGTACATGGTGCTGCTTTTGCTTTKKGCTTTGCTCTTGCCTTTTGCTCCTGCTCATTAGCTAGTTTAGCTAAGCAGCCCCGATTTTCCCTGGACTGTTTCTCCTTTCCCTTTTCTGGCCCYACTCGAGCCTGCTCCGGGCTGGGCCCTGGGAACACCGAGAGTTTGCACCTTGTGGCTGCAGCAGCTGCCCCAGCACAGCAGGGACTGAGAACAGAGCGAGCACSCCCAGAGAGACTTTCTGAATTTGTCATCTTTGTCAGAGYGGTGACAGAGTGTTGTTCTCAGAACCTCTGCTGCTCAGAGTGACTCTGAGATATGTACAAGCTTCTTTTTCCCAGCCCAGCAGTCGATGAAGGAGTCAGAATTCTTTTGTTCTCATTCTCAAGATTGTTTATTATTTCTTATCTGTACCATTCTTTCTCTGACCCACTGAGGTCTGTCTGGCAGGTTGGGTTGTGGCACTCTGCCTGCCTCAGAGGTGGTRWTGTCTTTTTATACKAAAAACTACATGTACATTATTTACCATAGCTTCCCAATACCTATCACCTATGTTAGTTTCTACTCTAAACCARTCTAAAAGTGCCACCATCACAGCAGAAGATGGAGGCCAAGAAGAAGGAGAAAGACTGGACACGCCCAGATTCCTCCATCTTGCCTCCTGAACCCCCATTCTAAAAACCCCAAAGATCTATTTTTCACCCTGTGATAAACTAACTATTATTCTACTTAAACTCTCTTGACTTGTAATTCTTCATATAAAGGTTGGTAATTGTTTTTCTATGGGTCAAGATCAAAGGCACAGGGGTCTTGGGCTCTGTGCCAAGGTCTCTGAGCCCCCTGGCAGGGTCTCGAGTCCTCCAGGGCAGCCAGAGCAATGTTCTGGGTTCCGACATGTTGTCATCTGGTATTGTTCATTTTGTGTGCTGGGGGTGCTGTGCCTCTTAAATAAAAGGTTCTTTGCGCTTCCCTCTGAGGAATCCTTCCTGGGGGGAGGCACTGTGTGCGTTTTGCCTTCTGGAGGGGCCCCTTTGGGGGTTTTCTCCCAACTCTGCCCCAAAGCAGGACACCTGGGTGCCGTGCTGAGGGGCTGCGGTGGCTGTGTTGCAGGTGTGGCTGTGTGGGGGCAGCATGGAGGTGCTGCCCTGCTCCAGGGTGGCGCACATCGAGCGCAAGAAGAAGCCCTACAACAACAACATCGGCTTCTACACCAAGCGCAACGCGCTGCGCGTGGCCGAGGTCTGGATGGACGACTACAAGTGGCACGTGTACATCGCCTGGAACCTGCCCCTGGAGGTACAGCCTGCCCTCGAGGGCCCTGCTGCTTAACACCTGGATTCTGGAGCAGCTCCTGTCCCTAAGCTCAGCCCTGTGCCCCRGGTGTCAGCCCCAGCAGAGCTCCCACAATCCTACTTCACAATCATCCTGGTTTTATTCCCCCTTGCGGCCGCCCTAGAGAATAAACTACTCAAACTGTAATTAACTCTAATAGTTTATAAAAACACTGCTCTTGTAAGCCAAAGATTGAAGACTAAACCCCTTCTTAGAGTTACCCCACCATCCTATCTCAGGAAGAAAGGATTCAAACCCTCATCTCCAACTCCCAAAACTGGCACTTTTCACTAAACCRCTTCCTGACCCTTCCACTGCACAGCCCGAAACGGTGGCTTTGAGGGAGAGGCTCCATGAGCTGCAGGCTGGGCAGGGATTCCTGCTGTCCCCACAGCCTTTCCAGTGTGGTTCTAAGAATTAAACCTGGACTGTGGTGTTTATCTCCCCATGGAGTGTTCACCCAGCCTGAGGGGATGTCCTGACACTGCTCTGCAGACAGATTATTGATGGCAGTCAGCACTGTGWGTGTGACCGTGTTCACAGGGGAACAGGGATGAGGGAAGAGACGAGGATCTGACTCCATGTTTCACAAGGCTTGATTTATTATTTTATGATAYATATTATATTAAAACGATAAGAAATATATACTATTAAACTAATATACTATTAAACTAAAAGAATARAAGAAAGGATTTCTTCAGAAGGCTAGCTAAGAATAGAAAAGAAATGGAATGATAACAAAAGCTTGTGGCTTGGACTCTCTGTCCAAGCCAGCTGACTGTGATTGGCCATTAATTAGAAACAACCMCATGAGCCCAATCCCAGATGCACCTGTTGCATTCCACAGCAGCAGATAACCATTGTTTCCATTTTGTTCCTGAGGCCTCTCAGCTTCTCAGGAGGAAAAATCCTAAAGAAAGGATTTTTCATAAAATGTGTCTGTGACACTGTGAGTGCCTCAGGTTTATTCCCGTGTCACTTCCAGCCCAGCTCAGGCTCCCAGCTCATGGACACTGATCCCTCCCAGAGCTCCCCAGGGGCTGGGGCTGTTTGTTTTCCCAGTGCTGGAAAGGTTAAAGGTAAAGGATTGGAGGTTGGTGGCTCACAGAAGGGATTCCCTTCCTCTTAAACCTTCTCCTTAAAGAGCTTTGGTGGTTCCTTTGATTTCTGCCCAGAAATGGTCAGGTTTTCTTGGATCTGACACGTTAATTTTGGTGTAAATCCTGCCACCTCACAGCTTGGTGAATCTTTGGGAAACCACGAGGTGCCACCAGGTGAGCATGTCCAGGGACACATCCTGCACAGGGATCACTCCCTGCACTTCTGGGAAAGCTCCACAGGCTCCAGGAGGGATTTCTGCAGGTCCAAGGCTGCTGCTGGAGCTCTGCCCTCCCTGCAGGCTGTGTCTGATCTTGGAAGCCAAGAGCATCTCCTGGTTCCTGGCTCCAAACCMTGGCAGGATCAATGCCCATTCCTGCACTGGCACTGCCAGGGAGGAGCAGGGAGGTGGGCATGGAGAGGCAGCGATGCTCCTGGGTCACGGGTGGGATGAGCAGGGGAACGAGCACTGGGAGCTGCCCAGCTTCCCTGGGAGGTCAGACTGGTGCCACAAGTGTCCAGGCACCCCTGGGTGCCAAAAATGAACACAAAATATTCCTCAAAGAGCTGCTGAGCCCTGGAGCTGCTGAGGGAGCACCCGCAGCTGGTGTCTGCTGCAGGTCTCTGGGAAAACAGGGARGCACAAAACCCTGAGCTGCTGCTGCAGTTGCTGAGCAAAGGGGCTGCTGGCACTGGGGGCACAGCAGCCACAGCTTTGTGCTAAATTCCCAGGGGAACAGCCTGGGAAGGGCCAGGAGCTGCAGGTTGGTGGTCCTGGGGGTGGGGGAATACAGGAATAGAGATGGAGAGGAAAAAAAGAAGAGAGGAAAAAAAAAAAGGAGAGGGAAAAGGAGAGGAGAGAGGAAAGGAGAGAGGAGAGGTGCTTTCCCAGGGAGCTGCAGGAGGGCTCTGGCTCTGACAGGCACCACTCTAGGACTGAGGGAATTTGGGGATCTTAAAAAGAAGCTTCAAGATCCAAATGCTCATGGGCAGGGATCAGAAATCCTGATCCTTGGGCTGATTCCTTTKTAGAGGCGAGGCATCATCCTCCTGCTCAGGAACAGATTGGGAGCATTGCAGAAAGGATTAAAATCCAGCCTGTGGAGCTTGGCAGCATCCCATGGATCAGCACTGGGGGTGGGAACAGGCCTGGGTGACCCAAAATCCATTTGAGGTTTTTATACTGGTCTTTTCCCAATCAAATCCAGATTTAATTTGAGGGCAGCCTTGTTGGGAGGGGGAGGTTTTCGGGCTGTGCACTGGATTATTTTGGGATGCCAAGGCAAAGCCCTGCCCATCCCAGGTGCTGCCTGGCTGCTCTGAGCCCCACCTCCCCCAGCCAGATCTCAGCCTGTCCTGCCTCTCTCCACTGAATCATCTTTATTTTTACCTCTCAGCTACCAGGGGCACACTGAAACAGCGTCTCTTCTAAAGCAGAGTGAATAATTCATTAGGAGATCATTACAAGCATTGTAATGGAAAATTGCTTTCCCAGTTGTGTTTAATGATCTCTGGGAAAGACAAGAGCAGGAGCTGGAGTAGAGTGGGAGCCCAGGCTCTGCAGGAGGAAGAGGCTGCTGTGCTCCTTTGGCTTCCCTGCTGCACTGGCCCCAGATGCCAGGGTGGAACAGGGGGGAGCTCTCCAGCCCTGCTGGGTTATTCCCCAGGGCCAKCTGTGTCTGCAGAGCAGGGGGCTCTCCAGGGAGAACATTCCACCCTGGAATTGCCCAAACTGCCAAGAGCTTTTGCTGAGCTTCAGCCTCAGCTTTTCTTCTCATGCAATTTTCATCCTTTATTCTCAGCTGTCTGCCTCTGCTATATTTGAATCTTGAACCTTTCTCTCTTTCCTTCATTCTTTTCCCATTTATTTTACACCTTTTACCCCTCCCTTCCTCTGGGCTGTGTCTCAGTGGGGTCAGGGATGGGTTTGGTGCTCAGTGCCCGGCCAGGGTTTGCATTTCCATCTTTTAAATCCTGATATCCACTTGCTGCTAAACCTGTGCCTCAGAACCCAAACAAGAGGAGAAATCTTTTAAAAATAGATTTTTAAATCTCTTTTAAAATAGATTTWAAAATCTGCCCCTTCTGTTTAAAAGTACAGATCAGTCTTTGTCAGATGGATCCAAACCCAGGAGGATTAGGAGGACTCCCCAGTTTCACTGCACTTCCCAACCTTCCTCCAAACCTCTTCTTCTCCCTTGGGCTCCTCTTTTGTAAATGAACCCCGAGGGCCTGTCCAGCCTCAGCCCGTGGCCATTGCAAGGGGCCTCAAAACCCAGCAGAGAATTCAGTGTCCCCCTCTGGAATCCCCATCTTCCYTCTGAGCGTTTCAGCCCCCACACACATCCCAGAATCCCTGGAATTACTCAACCACAGGCAGTTCCCARGCAGTTTGAAAGATCTCAAAGCTCAGGGAAATACTTTCCTTGTACCTGTTTTTGGAAGTGTGACCATTCAGTGACGTCCTGTTGTTGTTTTTCAGAATCCAGGGATTGACATTGGGGATGTTTCTGAGAGGAAAGCCTTGAGGAAGAGCCTGAAGTGTAAAAACTTCCAGTGGTACCTGGACCATGTTTATCCAGAAATGAGGAGATACAACAACACCATTGCTTATGGAGAGGTAATTTAGTCCCTTAGCTCAGCCTGCTAATATTTACACTCCCTGGTGAGAAACAGCCTCAAAGGAGAGGAGTCTGAATCAAAACTGACTTTTTCTGTGTAATTATCTAAATTTGCATAAATCTGCTCCCAGTTTCTTCTAAAAACCAGTCTGGGGATTTGTTGCTGATCTTGAAGACAGTATAAAGTAAAAGATGTTAATACATCATTTAGTGAATTGACAGAAATTATCCATATTTCCCATTGACTCCATGGATTAAGCAGCTGTATTTGTATTTTTAATACACAGGCATCTTCTAAAACCCTGAGACTTGAACTCAGCCTAATTCCTGACAAGGTCTCTGGAGGATTCAGTGCCTTGTCACAACAGCTTAAGGACAAGATAAAATGAGGAGACTTAATTCAATCTCTGCTGGCTTTGAAACCATTCTGGGAATATAGAAAGAGTCATTTATGGGAACTAATAACAAATACTCTGCTGCAGTGGAATTGATGGAGTGGTGGCACTTGGAGCAGGCTCCTCCAAGCCTGGGCACCCCACATGGGTTATTCATTTTTATTCATTTCAGGAAAGATTTGTTATCAAAGTTACTTAAGGCCTTCAAGCTAAAACCTCCCAAAAAATTTCTATTTTCATAGAAAATGAAATTTCAGAAATGTTTGGGATAGAAAAAAACCCAGCTGGAACAAGGATGTGATGATTCCAAGGTGATCCTTGTTCCAGTTGGGCTTTTTTCCCTGCCTTGTTGAGCACTCTGAGATTTCACTGAAATCCGAGGGGCTCTGCATTGATTTCTGGCAGCCTAAACCTGGGTTTGCCCCCAGCCCCCATGACCAAACACAGAGCCAGCTGTGGCCAGGGACCCTGCTCCTTGGAATGGGGATTATGGTACAAAACCAGTCTTCATTAGCCCTGGATTTAAAGAAAGGTTCAGTGCTCTGCAAGTTTTCCTTGCCTGATTATTCCTGGTGAAAGAGCAGTGAGAGCCAGAGAGGGTAGAGAGGGCTGAGCATCCGGTTCCTGCTTCTCTCTGATCAGAAAGGGCCATAACTCTGCCCCTTTTGTGCCTTAACTCTGCCCCTTTTGTGCCTTTAACTCTGCCCCTTTTGTGCCTTTAACTCTGCCCCTTCTGTGCCCTAGCTTGGCTCTTTTTCTGCCATAATTCTGACAATTTTTGTGCCTTAACTCTGCCCTTTTTTTCCCCATAATTCTGCCATTTTTGTGCCATAACTCTGCCCCTTCTGTGCCATAACTCTGCCAATTTTTTGTGCCCTCTTCCTGCCATAACTCTGCCCTTTTCCTGCCATAACTCTGCCCCTTTTTCCCCTGGCAGCTGCGGAACAACAAGGCCAAGGACGTGTGCCTGGACCAGGGCCCTCAGGAGAACCACACAGCGATCCTGTACCCGTGCCATGGCTGGGGCCCCCAGGTGAGGCTGTGGCTTGGTTTGGAAAGCCAGGAGTCTGCTAAGGAAGGCAGGAGCCTCCCCTGAGATGGAGAATGTAACCCCTCCCCACCCCTCCAAATAGCTATAAATTTTAAATTAAGGGGCTCTCAGGCAAAAATATGGGAGCAGGAAATAACAGTTCTTTAATAGGGAAGAAAAAAAAGGATAAAATAAACAATGCAGTGAACCAGAACAACACTGACAGAGTCAGAACCCAGCCTGACACCCTGTGGGTCAGGGTGCTGGCAGCAGTCCCATTGGAATTGTGGCTCAGTCCTCCTGCAGTGTCAGGGGTGGCTCTGCTGGAGCAGGGATCCTGGAGAGAAGGATGGATTCTTCCTCTGAAGATCCAGGGGAAGAAGAGGCAGCTGCTGTTCCTCTGGGCAAGCCAGTGCAGAAGCTGTGCTGGTGTTCCAGGATCTCCAGATTATATCCAGGTAGGAATGCTTGGCTCCTCCCTCTGGGCTCACATCTCCCAATGGGATGCTGTAGCTCTCATCAGCCATGCAGGGACATTCAATAGCTGTTATCAGCAGGTGTGTCCACAGATGGAGGTGTGAATGTGGTCACTCAAAGAGAGAGATAAGGCAAACTGCCCACTTGACAAGAGTAATCTGCCATACAGATGGTAATAGAAAACATCTTGCCTTGCAATCTGGAACAGGCTGGCACTGCCTTTGCTCTCCAGGGTTAAAAACACCTCGGGCACGTGGGAATGTGCTTTGTGTTGAGAGAGTGRTAAAACTACCTTTTGTCTCCTTAAAAAGCTCAGAAATTTCTCTTTTTGTTAGGTGAAAAAGCCACTTCATAGGCTCAGGGGACTTCACCTCACACTTAAGGACAGCTAATTGGACAGAAGCTAAGAAGTCTTGCTTAGGCAATTTACCAGAAAAAGAAGTGAATAAAGCAAATAACCACTTYTGTAAGGTGTTTTACTAAGAGCAAGAACTTCTAGCACCTAGCTCGGTTTTTCCCTGTTTGTTATTTTGCCTTTTATTGAACTTTTTTGTTTTTAACACTGCAACAGAAGSCAACCTACTGATTTTTATGCCTCCAAGGGTAGCTGAGCTATCTTGAGTGTGTTATAGATCTCTGAGAGCTTATGAGACCTAACTTRAAGAAGCTCCTATAACACAGGTATCACAAGGGGCTTTCCCAGCTGCTCCTGCCGTGTTTTCTGGATTTCCATCATCCTGCCAGAGCTKCAAGGAAAAGCCTTGAAAGAATTTGGAAACCTTTGTAAATTGAAAATGTTGGAAAGTTGGGATTTTTGCAATTTGAAACAAAAAAAAAAAATTGAAATTTGTTGTTTAAAATAAAATCTTCCAGACAAAGGTRAATAGCAATAATCATGGACACAATCTGAGAGTTTCCTTCCTAAGGCCAGGTTGGATGGGAGTTGGATGGAAGGCTGGAATAAAATGATCTTTAAGGTCCCTTCCAACCCAGCCCATTGTGGGATTSCTTCTGTTCCACCAGCAGAATAAACCCAGACTAATGGGGTAAAGAAAACAATTAGTGCTGTGGTAATGAGCCATTTCAGCTTGGCTGGAATTTGTTTTCCAGCACTCCTTTTGCCTCTCCAAAAGTTTTGGAGCATCTGGGGCCCAGCAGGCTTGAGGAGGTTCATTTTCAGCTAAAAAATGTGCAGTTCAAGGAATGGGAAAGCATAAAAATCCTGTTCTGACTCCACAGTCAGCCTGGACTGAGGGATCCCAGAGCTCACCTGAGCTGGGAACTGCAGGAGCTGGGACCAGCTGGGGGGTGGAGGAAATCCCACTTTGGGTCACCCTGGCCTGAAACAAAGATCAGTCCCTGCTAAACAGAACCTGCTCTTGCACAAAACCCCCATTTTTCTCTTAAATGGCGCCAAGTGCCTTTTGCACTTTGTGGCTGGAAATCTGAGCCTGTAAGTGCATAATTGTGTGAGAAACTGGACTGGGCTGCCACTGCCTGCTCACCCTGGGCTTTAGGGTGAATGGCTGAGAACAGGTCATTTCTTTTTCCCTCAGTGTTATTGAGATGAAGCTTAATAATGTTTTCTTTCCCTACTTGAGTTCTGAAGTCAAATTTTGCTGGCTGCCTGGAGCTTGCCCATTTCATCCYTCCTGGTCTTCCCTCTCCTCAGTGTCCCTTCCCTCTTCAGCTGAGAGCCAGTTCTTGGCATTTCCTTTGTTTCCTGATACATCCAATTAGTGAAACTCCTGGAAAATGCTGGTTTTCAGCAGCTATCAGCGAGTGCAGAAGCTTTGAAATGGCCTTTGTGGCACCATGAAGGAAATTGGACTTTCCCTACAACTGTTTAATTAATGGGCTGCAGGTTGTAATTTTGGCTGGGAATGGAATTAGAAGTAATGGAAACTCTGGTTTGTATATATATGCATATATGTMTGTTTAATTTTTATTTATTTGTATGTGTATGAAACCCCTCAATGAGTTGTTGAGCTCCTTTGGAGTTGCTCATACCCCAAAGCACAAATGGTGTCCCAAAATCCCCCTTCTCTCCTTCATCCTGGGGCCCATCCCAGACATTCTGACATCCCAGACATTCCTCATTTCAGAACAAATAAATCATTTCGCTGCCAGCCTTGGCAGCAGTGAGAGAGGGGCAGGTGTGGGGTCCCTGCTGTCATCGTCACCTCCCAGGACAGGGGGGCTGTGGTGTCTCCTGCTGCTGCCACACCAGGGGTGCTGGGATCTCCTTGGAAGCTCTCCCTGTTCCTAAATGCAGTCCCAGCCCAGCCCAGCTGGGAGAGAGGGAATGTTGGGTCTGCCAGGAGGGATTTGGGCCATTCAGGGCACTTTGTGTCCCATCCCCATTCCTGCTCTCTCCTGTGACTGCCCATGGATTTGAGCTCAGCCTGGATGCTGCTCAGGGTGGTGGCTCTGCATGCAACTGAGATCTTGCCTTTACTCACTCATCCCCCACCGAGTAAAATTTTGGGGATTTTTCTCTTCTTTTCCCTTCAACTTCTGTTCTCTCTGCTTCCATTCACTTCCAGGTCAAATAATGATGAGACTCCATCATCATCCTTTTATCCTGTAATTATATTGAGGCTGCTGATGGGTTTTTCTCCTGTTTGATGGCTTCATCTTTGAGGCAATCCCTCATGGAAGCACCTTGCTGTAATGATGTATTACACTAATAATGCAGCCATAGCTCATTGCAGTGACACAGCTATGGTGATATATTAAGGTGATAGAAAGCACTATAATGCTATAAAACTTAAGATAATGTTCACCCAGCAGAGCATTTCATTTAATTATAGGATAAAATATGTTTTGCCCATTTAAGCAGCAGAAGTTGAGGACAAAGCCATCAATACTGAGCTCATGGGGGACACGGCAGGAGCAGGGGTGACGAAACAGCACCCTTTAATCAGATTAAATTGTGGTAAAAGGCAAATCCTGAACATTTTACTGATGGCTGCTAATTGATGTTCTGCTCAGAGCAGAAGGGAAGCTAAACAACCCGAAATTATTTTCCAATAGAGTCAATGAAGGTCATCAAGGCTTTTATTTCCCAGGTGCTGGGATGTCTAATTAACTTTCTGCCATCCCTGAGATGCAGCCAGCCAGAAATCACAAGCACAGGAGATGGATTGGAGGTGCAGCTTTGCCAGGGGGGATCTGCCCCAGCCCTGGGGCAGCTGAGGGAGCTGGGAAGGGTCTGGAGCTCCAGGAGCAGCTGAGGGAGCTGGGAAGGGGCTGGAGCTCCAGGAGCAGCTGAGGGAGCTGGGAAGGGTCTGGAGCTCCAGGAGCAGCTGAGGGAGCTGGGCAGGGGCTCAGCCTGGAGCAAAGGAGGCTCAGGGGGCCCTTGTGGCTCTGCACAGCTCCTGACAGGAGGGGACTGTGACCGTGTTCACAGGGGTCTGAGGATGAGGGAAGAGATGAGGATCTGACTCCATGTTTCACAAGGCTGATTTATTATTTTATGATATATATTATATTAAAACTATACTAAAAAAATAGAAGAAAGGATTTCATCAGGAGGCTGGCTAAGAATAGAATAGCAAAGAATGATAACAAAGGCTTGTGTCTCGTACAGAGAGTCCGAGCCAGCTGACTGTGATTGGCCATTAATTAGAAACAACCCCATGAGACCAATCCCAGATGCACCTGTTGCATCCCACAGCAGCAGATAACCATTGGTTACATTTTGTTCCTGAGGCCTCTCAGCTTCTCAGGAGGAAAATCCTAAGGAAAGGATTTTTCATAAAACATGTCTGTGACATCCATCCCTGGAGGTGCCCAAGGAACGGCTGGAGGTGGCACTCAGAGCTCTGGGCTGGGGACAAGGTGGGGATCAGGCACAGCTGGGACTGGATGGGATGGGAGGGATTTTCCAGCCCCAGTGATGCTGGGATTGCCCCAGGGACAGCTGAAGGTGGGAAGTGGCCAGGTGCAGGTTCCTGGATGAGGTTTTATGGAGGGATGTTCCAGGGGCTGGGGCTGTCAGTCASTGCCTCTGCCTGGGGATGTGGCTTTGGGCCACCCAAACTGGTGAAGGGGTTAAAGACCTCCTCAGTTTGAGCCACTTTTAAATGTTTGGCTTGGGAATAGTYCTAAACTCTTTTCCTTTGTGGTCTCTCCCTTGTTTCTTCTCCTGTTCCAGGCTRGGTTGGGGCGCCTGGCTCAATCTGGAGAGGAGCAGAATAACAAAAGAGGAATTAGGGCTTGGAATTAACCTGTCCTGTGAGGAGAGGCTGGGAGAGCTGGGGGTGCTCACCTGGAGAGGAGAAGCTCCAGGGAGAGCTCAGAGCCCCTTGCAGGGGCTGCAGGGGCTCCAGGAGAGCTGGAGAGGGACTGGGGACAAGGCCTGGAGGGACAGGACACAGGGAATGGCTCCCA
>JACDOX010000221.1:381511-394829 GCA_014549065.1 Cardinalis cardinalis | reverse complement strand
ATGAGGGGCAGCTCCCAGCACTGCAGCTTTTTCCTTATGTAGTCCTTTGTTGTATTTTTGTTAAGGTTTAATAAACCTCTTTAAATTTTCAAAGTGAGCAGTTGATTCTTGTAACCCTCTGAAGAAAGAATGGACCGAGGCCCAAACTGGAAGTGATAAAGAGGAGCCAAAACCACAGCCAAGAAACACAAAGGCAGACCAAGGAGGGGCCGTGTAAAATATTCCAGGAAAATTTAAACTAGTTTTGGACATGCATAAGGATCTATGAATATGCAACAGGCTGATGTGATTAAAAGGTATGGCTGAGTGCTAGCCCTAATAACCTTTGCTCTTTGGTCCTTGTTTCCCATTGTCCTTTATTAAACTTTTTACATTTTCACAGGAGAGTGAACATGTTTTTCACACCTTTACTCTATGGTCCTTGTCTCCTATTGTCCTTTATTAAACTTTCTACATTTTCACAGGAGAGTGAACATGTTTTGCACAACGTGATGTTCCCGATATGCACATCCCAAAACCAGAATGTGGGGAGCATGCTGGGATGTGGAGCTCGCTGCTCACCAGTYCTGCCAGGGAGCAGGGAATGCAGCCTGAAATTCCTCCCAGCCCTCACCCATCCCCATTAGCACCAATTTCATTTTCCAGAGGTGCAACAGCAGTAGGCAGAGAAGGGGAATTCACTTACCAGTATGGCAGGAATTACAGAAGAGTTGGACTTGCAGGGTGAGGAGGGGAAAATGCTGCTTAAAATGTTCCTTAATATTTGATTGTTGCAGTAAGGTAGAAAAATTATAAGAGAAAGGCCTCATAAAATCAGGCCAGCTCTGTTATTTTAGTGGCTGACCTTGTCAGGCCAGCCCTTTGCAAGTTCCCATGTGAAAGCAATCCTGGTGTGAGCTGTTTGTTATCATAACAATCTATTCCTGGGTAAAAAAACAGGCAACAGCACCTGTATAAACTGGTTTTGTACCATTAGATAGTTTTTCATTTTTCTATCTCTCACAACCAAGTTTTCCTGCATGTACACACCGAGGTTTGAGTGACCAATCAATACAGGGTAACAACTTGTTACTAGAATAACTTGTTAGAATTACAACCAATAAAGTAATTGGCAAGAAAGCTCCTGGCCAATTGGAGTCCCACACGAGGTCTGTAAAACTGTATAGAAAGGAGTTATGTGACTARAGAAGGGGTTTTTTTCCACCAATAAGAAAATGGAGTCTGTGTGATTTATTCTGATATTTGATGGCCCATGGAATGAGGGGCCCACAGGGCTCCAAACCTCCCTGGGAAGAGGCAGGAGGTAAAACATTTATTACCTGAGCCTTTAAACCTTAAAACCTTGGGATCAACCAGCTGCTTTTCATGTTTTAAGGAGCAGTTTCCCCTACCCAAGTTTGTGTAGGAAATTATGGAAAGCAATCCACTCCCCCATTTCTCTGTGATTTTGCTGTTGAGCTGCACTGGGGCACATCCAGCCAAAAATGCTGCTCCTGATCCTTGAGGGGACCCAGCCACGCCTGGAGCCAAAACTCCTCCTGCTCCCATCCTGGGCAAGAGGGATGAAGCTTTCCTGGAACCACAGAATACCTGGAAGGGACCCCCAGGGATCATCAGTGCACTTCTGGCCCTGCACAGACGCCCCAGCAATCCCAGCCTGGGCAGCCCTGGAGCTCCTGCAGCCYCGGGGCCGTGCCCATTCCCTGGGCAGCCCATCCTTGGAGAAGAGGGATTAGTTAACCTGTGTAAGTGCATCCTAGAATGTCTCGCTCGATGCCTGCGCCCGTGTGAGACTCTGAGCAGCAGGGAAAAGGTGTGATTGTTTTCCAGAGGGTTTTATTTTCCTGGCTGTGATGTGGTGGGAGCACCCGTGGTTCTGTTGGGTTTGCTTTAATTATTGTTATTTGTGTGTAAACACACCAAGAGCTTGTTGGAACCACTGGGCTGGAAAAGTGCCTGGGAGGCTCCTGCTCCTCTCAGCAGTGTTTAAAATGGTTCATGACTGTTATTTCCCAGCTTCCCTGSCTGCCTCAGCTCCGGGTGTTTATCAGGACAGACCCCGCGTGCCCGGGCCAGGCAGGTGCTCCTGGGCTGGGAAGGGGTTTGGGAATGCTCCTGGAGCAGGGCAGAGCTGGTCCTGCCCCAAGGAGATGCCTGTGAACAACGTGTTCACCTCACTGCCCATCCTGGAGTCCCTGGAAAGCCAGGGAGGAAGTGGGTGCTTTATTCCTTGCTGGATTTGGGGTTTTCCCCTTGCCCTGCACCCCCTTGGGCCACAGGGATCTCTGAACGCCTGCTGAGTTCATATTCCCACTCCAGCCCACATCTCTGCCCAGCTCTCACCTGGGGGGTGCCACAGGGCACTGGTGTCACCACAGAGCCACTCCCTGTCCCCTTTGCAGGGGCTCCTGAGTGTCCCCATCCCTGCCCGTTGTCCTGCGTGCCCCAGGGCTGTTCCCCCTCCCAGGTGGCCACGGGCAGGTGCTGGTGCCCCTTGGCCAAGGGGGGCCCTTCCCTGTGGCCCAGGCCATGCTCAGAGTACTCCCACCACTGCTGGAGGGAAACACTGAATGCTGGCAGGTACAAAATAAATCCATTTAAAACAATAAAACCTCCCCCAAACAGTGAGAAACCCCACGGGCAAGGGTGACCTTGCTGGGGACATCACCAGGGCAGAGGAAGCAGGAGGGCAGGGGCGTCACACAAGGTGAGGGTGCCCCCAATGCCCTGGTACAGCTCAGGGAAATTGGGAAAGGTGGGAGTGTGGTGGGTTTGGTGCCYRGGGTGGCACTGGCAGGGATGGGTTTGGTGCCCAGGATGGCAGGGATGGGTTTTGTGCCCAGGGTGGCAGGGATGGGTTTGGTGCCCAGGGTGGCACTGGCAGGGATGGGTTTGGTGCCTGGGGTAGCACTGGCAGGGATGGGTTTGGTGCCCAGGGTGGCAGTGACAGGTTTGGTGCCCAGGGTGGCACTGGCAGGGATGGGTTTGGTGCCCAGGCTGGCAGTGACAGGTTTGGTGTCTGGGGTGGCACTGGCGGGGATGGGTGTGGTGCCCAGGGTGGCAGTGACAGGTTTGGTGCCCAGGATGGCACTGGCAGGACGTGTCTGGCTGGACCCACATCCCTGTCTGTGGGGGGATCCTGCCAGAGCAGGGTCTGAACCCCACGGGGCTCACAGGGGTGGGATCTCCTGCACAGAGGGGGAACCTGTGGGGTGGGATTTGGGGTGTAAGGATGGGGGGCACTGGGGGCCTGCCCAGGCTGGGCCGTGCTGGCCAAGGATGAGGAAAAGGAAAGGGAAAGGGAAAGGGAAAGCTGCTCCCCCACTGCCACCTTGTGCCTGAAAAGCAAACAGCCTGGCAGGTCTGCAGGGCTGTCACAGGGGATGGCAAAGTCCAGGACATCCCTATGGTCTGGCAATTCCCAAATGGGGGCAGAAATGGCTTTGGGATGAGGCTCCCCTGGAGCAGCCTCTGCTGAGAGCAGGGCCTTAGGTGAAGCTTTACCTGGGCAGGCTGAGCCCAGCTTTYCCTAAAGGTTTAAAAATGCTTTATGTTCACCCCAGCTGGAGGGGRCACAGAGCTGGAGGCTGTGCCCAGGCACCCTCAGGGTGCAGCTCCTGCAGCCTGTGCCAGGGCCTTCATTCCCTGCCTCACAGGAACAATTCCTTCCMAATATATAATCTAAATCTCTCCTTTTTCAGTTTAAATCTGTTCCCCTCTGTCCTGTCAGTATCTGCCCATGGCAAAAGTCCCTTTCCCTCTTTTTTATGAACCCACTTTAGGGTCTGGAAGGGGCTCTGAGGTGTCTCTGGAGCCTTCCCCTCTCCAAGTCAGCACCCCCAGCTCTGTCAGCCTGGCTCCAGATCAGACTTGGAGCATCCTCATGGCTTCCTCAGGATTCCAGCAGCTCCATGTCCTGTCTGTCAAAGTCTGCCTGACCTCTGAGAGCTCAGTGGTGGGACACGAGGGAGGGCTGGAATGTCTGGGGAAAACAGGAATCTGGGGCAGCCAGAGGTGACCCAGTGCTGTGCAAGCTGCAAAAGCATCAGCGCTGGGAATTCCTGGGTCTTGAGAGCCTCGGACTTTTCCAGCACAGAAATCCTGTGAACTTCCAGAACTCTGCCTGAGCTGCTTGGGAGCTCTTTATTAGAGACATCTCTGCGCACAAGTGACAGGGAGGGCTTCAAAAAGGGGGAAAAGGAACCCAGGAGGAGGAACAAGAAGGGAGGGATTGTAAATCTGCCCTTTGGGAAGAGCACCTTGTCGCRGACATCTTYTATGRAAAATCCTTTCTTTAGGATTTTTCCTCCTGAGAAGCTGAGAGGCCTCAGGAACAAAATGTAACCAATGGTTATCTGCTGCTGTGGAATGCAACAGGTGCATCTGGGATTGGGCTCATGTGGTTGTTTCTAATTAATGGCCARTCACAGTCAGCTGGCTCGGACTCTCTGAGCCACAAACCTTTGTTATCATTCCTTCCTATTCTATTCTTAGCCAGCCTTCTGATGAAATCCTTTCTTTTATTCTTTTAGTRTAGTTTTAATGTAATATATATCATAAAATAATAAATCAGCCTTCTGAAACATGGAGTCAGATCCTTGTCTCTTCCCTCATCCAAAAACCCCTGTGAACACSGTCACAGCACCTGGGACAAAAGGCCTGGAATTCCCAAACCAGACACCCCTGGAGCACCCAGAGGGATGATCCTGTCCTATGGCTCARGGACAAACCCCAGGGAAATCTGGATTTCCTCTGCAGCCCGTGGCAGATCCCTGCTCACAGTGTGGGGCACAGGCTGAAGGATGGGGTGTCCTGGGCTGGGCTCTGCCTTCCCCAAGGAAAGCCCAGACTCCCTTGGGAGCAGGGGGGTCCCAAAGCCTCCGGGAGAGGCACTGCAGGCAGTCCGTGGGGTGGTGATTATCCAGCTCCAGGGAATGAGAGAGGGGGAGATGGGAGTGGGGCTGGGCTGGGGTTGGAGCTTCACCTGCAAAGCTTGGAAAGGCAGGGAGGGTCTTGGAGCTGCCTAAAGCATTTGCAGGGCTGCTGCAGAGGGCTTTGCCTCCAGCAGCACCTGCCAGTGCTGGGACCCCCTTGGGGCCAGGGTGGGCAATCCCRGGGGCACAGGAAGGGGAATCCAACCTGAGCTGTCCTGGAAGTGCTGAGCAGGAGCATCCATTGGGGAAAAAAACCTTTAAATCGCTTTAGAATTTTTTCATAGTAAGAAAGTCCTTGTAGATGACAGAATCAGGGAATATCCTGAGTTGGGTGGGACCCCCAGGGATCATCAATCCAACTCCTGGCCTCAGGACACTCCAACAATCCCAGCCTGGGCATCCCTGGAGCTCCTGGAGCTCTGGCAGCCTCGGGGCCGTGCCATTCCCTGGGCAGTGCCAGCACCCTCTGGGGGAAGAACCTTTCCCTGGGCAGCCTCTTCCAGGGCCTGACCACCCTTTCCAGGAAGAAATTCCTCTGACGCCCAGCCTGCCCTCCTGGGGCCTGTGGGGAGCCCCTGCCTGCTCTGAGGTCTGAGGCCTGACCTCCCCACACCACTCCAGGCTCAGGAGCTGGGAGCTGCAGGAGGAGGGCTGGAACAGCCCCCACTCACTGACACCTCAGGTCTGTCAGGTTAAGCTGAAAAATACAAAATAAAAAAAACCTAAAGTGTTAAAAATAATCCTTTATAAAAAAAATAACTAAGAAGTGTTTTAAAAGCTTTTATTCTAATTTTAGTCTCATATAAAAAGTAAAATAMTACAAATGTTATAATTTACACTATCATAATCGAAAACTATTTCTTAATTATAATACATTATAAGTGTTTCTTAGCCTATCAACTTTTGTCACACTATGTTGTAAATACTTTAAAACTATTTATCTAAAATTACTCTTTGTCTTRCAACAATACATCTTTTATAGTTCTATTTCTGTAAAAAATAGTCTTATTTATAAAACTGTCTTTTAAAACTTATTTCTAATTCCATTTAGATAATAATAATATTAATATATATAAATATATAAAAATAAATATTACTATATATCAATAATATTTTATAATATTTCTCCTATTTTTATAATATTTTTCCTATCGTATAATATTTCTAAGTCAACATTTCTTCTCTCAAAGTTTGCATACCCATACATACTATGTGAACTTTCTATCAAACTTTAAAAATGCTCTACAATTCCCACAAGGTCTTCCTCACTGGAACTTTGCCCTGCTGAAAAAAGCTTCAAATTAAACATCCAGCAGAGGCAGCTTTATGAGTTTGGAGGGTTGAAACACCAACAAGCAGCACAAAGAATTGCAGCTGTGCACAACCACAGGCTCTGCTCCTCCAGGGAGGCTCCTGCAAGGAAACAACACCAGAATCCAATTCCCAGGGGGCTCATGGTGACTCCCAAGGGTGGCACAGCTGGCCTGGCTCCTCTGCAGCTCCAGGGTTGTGTACTTGGGCTGTGAAACCAGGAGTTATCCCCTGGAATCTGCAGGGACCGCACCTGGCCCAGGTGGGTGTTTGCGGCTTTCCGAGGGCAGGGGCAGCTGCTGCTCTCTGGGGATATCTTCCCTCATGGTTGCTGATCCCAAAGTTTCTTTAGAGGAGCCGTTCATCCAGCCAGGACCTCTCCTGCCCTTCCCAAACAAACGTGGTTTTACTTCCCACCACGAGAGGTCTCCAGGAACCGAAGGAAAAAAATCCACTTGGAAAAAGCGTCCAGGAGCAAGGCTGGAAGCAGCTGGAGCCCAGGCTGGGGAGGAAAGGTCTCGTCCTCTCCCAGGTGAGACTTCCAACACATCCCTGGCTCCTGGGATTGGGTCCTTGGGGTGAGATCCCCAAATTTCCCAGCAGCTGTGGGAAAGATAAGGGGCTTTGGGAACTCTTCAAGGGAAGAGCCAAATTAGGGGAAAAGCAAATTTACAGGACCAGGGTGCACCAGCACAGCTGTGGTGAGGTTATTCCTCCTCAGTGGTCAGGGGGTCTCCAGTGGCTGGGATCAAATGTCCAATTTTCAGCTTTTTCTCCTTTCCCAGCCAAGAGGGGCTAATTCTGTGCCCATGACCCCTTTAGGAGGATAAACACATTCTTGTTAACACATTCCTGACAAACACATTTCTGTTAACACATTCCTGCTAACACAGGGCCCTGGGATGGGATGGGATGGGATGGGATGGGATGAACCTTAAAGCCCATCCATGGGCATGGACACCTTCTGTTATCAAGGCTGCTCCAAGGCTCCAGCCTGGCCTTGGGCACTGCCAGGGATCCAGGGGCAGCCCCAGCTGCTCTGGGCACCCTGTGCCAGGGCCTGCCCACCCTCACAGGGAACAATTCCTGATTCCCAACATCCCATCCAGCCCTGCCCTCTGGCAGTGGGAGCCATTCCCTGTGTCCTGKCCCTCCATCCCTTATCCCCAGTCCCTCTCCAGCTCTSCTGGAGCCCCTTTAGGCCCTGCAAGGGGCTCTGAGGTCCCTCCGAAACCTTTTCATCTTTACCCTGAAGAGCCCCAGCTCTCCCAGCCTGGCTCTAGAGGGGCTCCAGCTCCTGGAGCATCTCCGTGGCCTCCTCTGGATTCATTCCACATCTTTCTTGTGCTGGGGGCAGTTGTTGCTTTCCTCTGGAAACTGAAGACCACTGAAGAAATTTTTCCTCACATCCAGCCCCAACCTGCTCTGGTGTAAATGGCATTTGAGAAAGTTCCTCTGTGCCAAGGGCTGTGGATGAGTCACCTTGTCCTTCCCCTGGCAACCACATTCCCCTGGCTCCCTAAGATATTGGCTTGTGAGTCTAAGGTAGAAACTCAGGATTTGTGCTGATCTTTGAATTTGGCACTCTTTAGAGAGAGTTTGTAGCAGTGGAAGTCATTCCAGACTAATCAATCATTCTGTTCTAATCAATACTTCAGCAGTTGAAAGAATTGCTTTAAAGGGCCTCGAGGGACAGAGCTCAGTCCATGTAAACACTGCTATTGTCCTACCCTGATCCTCATTAATCCACTTGGACACCTCTGAGCCACTTGTTGTGACAGCAGGTCGGGTCTGATGGCTCAACCTGGACCTTCCCAGAGAGAGGTCCCACAAGAGACAACYTTCCAGGGGTCTCAGGCAGTCCTTCAGCTACTGGGTAACCTCAGCAAGGGGCAGAAAATTCAGCTCTTAGCAGTGATTTCAGCTTTTAGTGTCACTGTCATATTTTCTGAAAAATTCCGTTCACCRGGATTTCTTCTCCTGGGAAGCTGAGAAGCCTCAGAGAAGAATGAAAACAATAATTATCTGATTGCTTCTCCTGTGTTTTGCTGCTTTGGAATGTGGTTGGAGACTGTTTATCCAACAGCTGGTTGTTTGATTGGTTTCATGTGAATTGTTTTGACTTAATGACCAATCACCATCTGCTGTGTCGGGACTCTGGAAGCAGTCATGAGTTTTCATTATCATTCTATGTAAACTTCTGTCTGTATCTTTCAATATAATATAATAATATAATATAATATAATATAATATAATATAATATAATATAATATAATATAATAGCCTTCTAAGAACATGGAGTCAGATTCTCAACTCCTTCTTTGTATCCATGATATTTTCTGAAAAATCCTTTCCTTAGGATTTTTTCCTCCTGAGAAGCTGAGGGGCCTCASGAACAAAATGTAACCAATGGTTATCTGCTGCTGTGGAATGCAACAGGTGCATCTGGGATTGGKCTCATGTGGTTGTTTCTAATTAACGGCCAATCACAGTCCAGCTGTCTCAGACTGTCTCAGTCAGTCACAGGATTTTGTTATGATTCCATTCCCTTCCTTTCCTTGCTAGCCTTCTGATGAAATCCTTTCTTCTGTTCTTTTGGTATAGTTTTAATATAATATATATATCGTAAAATAATAAATCAAGCCTCCTGAAACATGGAGYCAGATCCTCATCTCTTCCGTCTTCCTGGGCCTCCTGTGAACACCACCACACTCCTTTGTCCTGGGGACCCTGAAAATACCACACTCATTGATTTCAGCTCTGCCTTGCTAGGTGTACCCTGGCCAACACARGGACAAAGAGACAGGAGCACTGTGTGGTTATTCCACAGTCTATTCCAGCACCTGCCAAGGAGGCCAGGGACAGCAGCTGCCCCCTGAACAGGGCAGAAGTAGGGGTTTTTAGGGGTTTTTATGGGGAAAAGCAGGGGTGGTACAAAGGAGAAAAACCAATGGGTCCCAACAAGCCCTACCTGGGCTTCCAAAGCATGCCGGGAACTCACCGACCACAGAGGATTTCTCAATCCAGGAGAGTTTGAGATGATCTTATCATAACCCATTCAAGGGATACCTCTCCAAGGGAGAAAGCTGGCATGCTTGTGTGTCCCCACAACTCCTCCTCCTGTATTTAGTATAAAGGCATCCCCAACAGCTCTTTTAAAGCAACATAAAAGGCATGAGAACATAAGACAATAAGATTCACAATAAAAAGCCATAAAGTATCCTTAAATAAAGATGAAACCCACCCAGTTAATCCCCATTGTCTGATAAATTCATTGACCCAGGCCACTGCTGTGGTTTGTGCTGAGGGCTGGGGCCAGCAGTGGCATTTGAACCTCACCAAGGCTTTGTGACGTGGCCAGGAGTGCACTGCAGCATTTCCCTCCCCCTTCTCCTTCCCTCTTC
This sequence comes from Cardinalis cardinalis, assembly GCA_014549065.1. Lineage (NCBI taxonomy): Eukaryota > Metazoa > Chordata > Aves > Passeriformes > Cardinalidae > Cardinalis > Cardinalis cardinalis. The sequence continues at coordinate 385,180 of JACDOX010000221.1, read as the reverse complement.
CCCCTCTGGGCTTTTCCTTGGCTTCCTGGGTCCCTGGTGCCCAGGGTAGGGAGTCACCTGCCCTCTGCTCTCTCAGTGTCTGTCACAGCAAGAGCAGACAGGGCTGGGTGCCCCAGCTGGGAATTCAGCCCAGGTCTCCTGAGCTGGAGAAGGTGCTGGCACCCCTGGCATGGTGATTCCATGGACATGGATGCCATCATTAGCAGGAAAACCCTGCCTGAGGCTCCTGAGGCTCCTGAGGACCTTTGAGTGAGGGGTTTTCCCTTTCAGAACCCACAGATCTCTGCCAATCCCTCCTGGACTCTGGGATCTGAGCAGAGCTGTGGGAAGCAGAGCTCAGCCATCAAAGCTGCTGGGTGCTGGGCGGGGTGACAGCCTGAGGACAGGGAAGGGACAGAGACAAGCTGGATTTGTAAAAAAAACATTTAGGTGATGGTTTTGAAGAAGAGCCCAGATCTGGACTGGATTCCTGAAGGAAAACACCCACTGTCCCCAGGGAGACCTTCCAGTGCTGAAAGGGGCTGCGGAGAGCTGGAGACAGACTGCGGACAAGGGATGGAGGGACAGGACACAGGGAATGGCTTCACATTTACAGAGTGTGGGTTAGGTGGGATATTGGGAATTGGGAATTGTTCCCTGGGAGGGTGGGCAGGCCCTGGCACAGGGTGCCCAGAGCAGCTGGGGCTGCCCCTGGATCCCTGGCAGTGCCCAAGGCCAGGCTGGAYRGGGYTKGGAGCAGCCTGGAACAGTGGGAGGTGTCCCTGCCATGGCAGGGGTGGGATAGGATGAGCTTTAAGGTCCCTTCCACCCCAAACCATTCCTCAGTTCTGAGCCAGCCACTTCTGAGGGGATCTGGCAGGGGATGAGGCCCAGCTGGGGCAGAGCCTTTTCCTATGGACAAGGCCTGTCCAGCTCCATGGGATTTCTTCCAGCCCTGGGCTCCTGCAGGGCTGAGGCAGCATTTCCATGGAGGGCAGCACTGATAAACTGAGATTGTCCTGCATCCTGCATTAACAGCCTGTTGTGGTTGCAGGGCCCAGAAGGAATGCCAGGAATTAGCTCTTTGGAGGACAAGGTGGGAATGAAGGGCACAAAATGGATGTTTTTGCCCAAAGGTGCCATCTCTTCACACTGSAATCAGAGAAGAGCACAGCTACAGCAAGAATTGTGTGATCTGGGACATCCCAGAGTCTGTGGGGGTGCCCCCATCCTCTTTTTCAGTGATCCTGCTCACTTCAGACATCCCGGGGCTCTTTTCTCACCATGCCTTGGCCATTTTCCAAAGCAGCAAAGGATGCAGGCAGTGATCCTTTCTGAGAGAGCAGCTCCAAGGGCTGTGATAAAAGCTGGGAGCTCTGTGCTGTTGTTGGTGTGATATCAGCCCACACAAAGGGCTGTTCTCCGTGCCCAGCCTGGAATTGGAATCACTCAGGCGTTGCATGTAAAGCCCTGCCTCTGACAGAGCTGCCCAGAAAGGCTCACACTTTGCACACAGATTATTGTCAGGAGTGCAGTGGGAGTGCAGTGAACCTGCTCTGGAATCAGCCCTGACTGGCACAGCCGGAGCTCCACGCAGGGGGGCATCTCCTCTTACCACTAGATGTCATAAACTGTTTTAATTTCCACATTTTCAGAACCTGCTTTCCGTGCTTTCAGCTGCTCCATCACTTGATGAAGGCAGTCACGTTGATAATCCCTGAATAAACTCCTCTTTTTTGGATTTTGGGCATTTTTTCCCCTCCAAGTCATGCTTAGCTTCACGCTTTTTTTCCCACCTCGCACACACGTGCCAGCACATTCTTGCTGCCATGCTGCAAATGCCACACTGTGGCACGCCTGCTGCAAGCTCAGAGCTCTTTTGGGCTTTGATTTGCATTTTTAAACTTTCAGCTGCTCCAGCATGTTCCCTGAGAGTGGTGGTGACATTCCTGTTCTGTTGCTGAGCAGAAAAAATGGTGAGGTTTGGCTTTTCTCAGTTAAGTCCAGCTCAGAGTTCGTTGCGAGTCTGCTCTGTGCTGAGCCTGGGAAGGTAAATCAGGCCAGCCCTCCCCAGGGAGGCTGCATTTTGTCCAGAGGTGGTGACTCCTGGCAGGGGCACTGGGAGTGCCCAAATACCCTTCTGCTCTGGAGCCAGGCTGGAGAGCTGGGGGGGCTCACCTGGAGAGGAGAAGGCTCCAGGGAGAGCTCAGAGCCCTGCCAGGGCCTGAAGGGGCTCCAGGAGAGCTGGAGAGGGACTGGGGACAAGGCCTGGAGGGACAGGACACAGGGAATAGATTCAAAGGACAGAGGGCAGGGATGGATGGGATGTTGGGAATTGTTCCCTGGGAGGGTGGGCAGGCCCTGGCACAGGGTGCCCAGAGCAGCTGGGGCTGCTCCTGGATCCCTGGCAGTGCCCAAGGCCAGGCTGGACATTGGGGATTGGATCAGCCTGGGACAGTGGGAGGTGTCCCTGCCATGGCAGGGGTGGCACTGGATGAGCTTTGAGGTCCCTGCAATCCAAAGCATTCCATGATTCTCTAAGTGTCCCAGCTTTTTCAGAGCTGGAGGAGCTGTGCTGACCAAGTAGGACAAACCATCAATTCCCACACTTCACCCTGGTTTAGTCTGAGGACAGGCACTGTAAAAYCTCTGCTCTGAACTGGCCTAACAGATAGCCAGGACTCCCCCTGAACTGTTTCTGGGAGATCTCCAGATCCCCAGTAGAAAAGCACATATTTGTATGTGAGGTGAGCTTTGCTTTGGGAGGTGCTGGCCCTGCACACCTGGGAGAGATCAAACATTCCTGAAGGTCCAATTACAGATCCAAGACAAATGCTGAGCTAAAAAAAAAAAGGGCTAGAAAACCTCCTCCTGCTCTTTCATCTGTGGTGCTTTGTCAGAACTGTTCTATTTCCCTAAGGAAAAAGAACTGGAGAATATAACAGGAGGAAAAGGCAAATGAAGTCATGCTGCTTCTTCAGAGCAAACAGGCTGCAAGGATCTGAAATGCAACCTTTGTTCTTCCAGAATATCCATCCTGCAGTCCAGAGCACTGGGAAGCTTTAGGAATGTCTGACAGCTGAACAGGTTTCTTTTACCCCACAGAGTTTCAGGAAGAGTCTGGGGATGTGGCCTCTCCAGGCTTTCTGGTGTTCCCAGATGTTGCTCCAGGTGGGGAGAGCACAGGAAGTGCTGGATCACAGTGACAGTGCCTGCCTCACAAAATCATGGAATTAGTATGGCTGGAAATGACCTCAGACTCCCTCAAGCCCAGCTGTGAACCCAGCACTGCCAAAGCCACCTCTAATCCATGTCCTCAGCATGCCCCTGGCCTCGGTGTGGCAGAGGACAGATGGAAATAGCTGTGGCCTGTGGGATCTGGGTCCTGCAGCAGGGGCTGGGCTGTCCCTGAAGTGTCCCTGCAGTGTCCCCATTCCAGCTCCAGGGCCTGGGCTGTCCCTGCACTGTCCCTGCACTGTCTCCATTCCAGCTCCAAGGCCTGCACTGTCCCTACACTCTCCCCATTCCAGCTCCAGGGCCTGGACTGTCCCTGCAGTGTCCCCATTCCAGCTCCAAGGCCTGCACTGTCCCTACACTGTCCCTGCACTGTCCCCATTCCAGCTCCAAGGCCTGGGCTGTCCCTGCACTGTCCCTGCACTGTCCCCATTCCAGCTGCAGAGGCTGGGCTGT
>JACDOX010000221.1:310016-376202 GCA_014549065.1 Cardinalis cardinalis | reverse complement strand
GTGCCAAACTCCCAGTGACACCAGAGCAATGTCCCCTGAGTGCCCAGTGTGTCCAGGTGTGTGGTGCCAAGGCCCTGGGCAGGGGCTGGGATGAGTGGAATTGTCATTGATTCCCTGGAGAACACTCAGAGTCTCCTGTGTGGACACATGGACACACACCTGAGGTGCCCTCACTTGGTCCTGCCCAGCCAGAGCTCCCACAGTCCCTCTGGAATGCCTGGCATGGCCTGGGAAGGCAGAGGGAAGCAGAGGGAAATCATCCCTGCAGCCATCATGGTGTCCAGCAGCTGCTGTGCCATGGGGCCACTGAGAAGGGGCCCTGGGGCTCCGGTCAGAGGCTGCTGGGCAGGGATTTCCCTGTCCCTCCTGAGTCCCACACACACCCTGGCTTTGCCCGGGTATGAGGCCGGGTGGATGCCACCAGCTYCCACCAGATGCAGATCCAGCTGCTCCAGGGTAGATCCTCAGTCCCAAACCTTCAGCACCACCTGCACAGTCAGACATTCACCTGCTGAGTTCCCCTTGCCAAACCCTGACCCCTTTGTCTGGGAGGTCACAGGAGAACAGGACAAGCTCCTGGACCTTTCAGCCCCTGCCCTTTGGGTGCTCAGAGGTGCCCTGTCACAGCACCAGCAGCCTCGTGTCATGCTGCAGGAGTGGACAATGACCTCTGGGGCTCAGCAAGCCTCACATCCTCCCAGTGCCATCCCACATGTGAGCTCCTGCTGGGCGCCAGATTCTCTGGAGAAATCCCTGGATGGCAACCAGGAGCTCTTAGGAGAGAATCCCCAAGTGCTGATCCCTGACGGGCTTTTCTGGGGCCCTGGTTCTGACGGGGGAGGTGCCTCAGCTTTGCCTTTTGCCTTTGCTGCTGCTCTTCTCAGAGGTGCTGTAGCAGCGCAGCAAGGCTGTTAAAGGAGATGATGTTTAACTGCAGGTTCCTTCCCATCCCTCGATCACCTGAAATGGTTTTATCCTCTCCAGCTCCTCCATAAAGGAGTCTTTATTCATGGGCATTGACTCTGATTCGTTTGAAAAAGCTGCAATAATTGCAATTATGAACTGAACTCCAGCTCCATGCCTGACATATCCTGAATGGTTTAAGCAGTTTATCATGGCAGCACTGAAACTGCTTTCCCGAGAAATGCCAATACTTTGTATCACCCCYGATGTATCACGTCTTTCTCTTGAGTCTATTACTGAGACCAGCACAAGCAAATCCATTTCCTCAAAGTTTTTTCAGTTTTATCCCAGTCGTGTCCCTCTCATTTCTTCCCTTCTGCCTTCTGAGCTGATGCTTGATTTTTCCTCCTTATAGGGGACAATAATTTTAAAATACTTGCAAGGTTAATTTCTCCAAGAGGGAGTGAACGCTGTGATCACTCTTCACGTGAATAGGACAGGAGTTAATTGATTTTAAAAATCCTCTCTGAAATGGAGTATAAGAAATAATAAATATTCCAAGCAGAATGTCATAGATCTTCAGGATTAAAGTATGGGTTATGCACTTTCAAATAGATTTAATTTTGGCAGGTCTGTGTTGACAGGTCCTAAGCTGGAGCCTGTTCCTGGTACTTGGAGATTTCTCTCACCATCAGAAGCAATCCCCATTTTCAGTATTTTTCAGGCTTTTAGGTTCTCTCCAGTTCAAAGTGAGAGAAGACACTAAAATTGGCACCAGCACAGTGGGAGCTCACACAATGTGGCAGGAAGCAGCATCCCCTCTCCCTCAGATCCCAGGGCTTTGGTCACTGGGTTCTTCACGCATCTTCCTGGATCCGTCTGTTCACAGCCCTTCCAGGCTTCTGCTTGTGCTCAGAAAGGCTCCCTGAGAAATGGTGAGAAAATTGCTGTGTCCTGGGCTCTGTGGTAGTGCTGTATCCTGGCATCCTGCTAATGAGCCACCTTGGGGGAGTGATTGCCATTCCGGACCACTGAATTCAGGAAACCAGTTGTCCCTCCCCAGAGCAAGGCTGGGGTGCAGCCCAAGGTCACCAGAGCCATCCTGAGCGAGGCAGGAGAAGCCCACAGGTGTTCCAGACACCTCCCACGTGCAGGATGCTCCGAGCTGGCCCCATCCCTCCTGCACCAGGGAGCTCCCTGCTGCTCCCCAGGCACAGTCGGTGGCAGGAACATGGTGCCAGCCCTGGGGGCTCTGGATGATAATTCAGATTTAGAAATGAGGCTCCATCCCCTCGTACGGGGGGGAGAAGATGAAGAAATCTCTTCTTAATGAGAGCCAGGGTGCTTGGAGAATTCATCACGTGGTCTGTCTGATAACTTCATGGCAAGGGCTTGTGGAGGCCTCAGGGCATTGCCAGAAACCTGAGGAAGCATTTCTATATCAAAAGGGTGCTCAGACACTGGSACAGGCCAATCACCTCATCTTCTCAGAGACATGGTCGATGCCCCAAGCTGGTCAATGTTTAGGAAGAGTTTGGAAATTGCCCTTGAAAMCCTGCTTTAACTTTTGGTCAGCCCTGAAGTGGTCAGAGCTGGACTGATCATAATCATTGCAGATCATTTCAGCTGAAATAAACGGAACTGGTGTGGTGTGGTGTGATGTGGTCTGGTCTGGTCCATCCCAAGCTGGAGAAGTGCTTGGGGAAACTGAGTGCAGTGAAGATGAGCAGCAGGAATTGGGATGTGGCAAACTGGGAACTGTGTCCTCCCCATGAGCAACCTGAGGCTGAAGAATTCCTTGTTCATTCTGTATCTGAAACCACCTGTCTGGAAGTTTAATGTCAACAATCTGCAGATGCCAGAGCTGCTGATGCTGGCCTGGAAGCTCCACAGCTCCATGTGTGAGACATGCCAGGCCAGGGATGAGCTCCCCAAAGGCCAGTGGGAAGGATGCTCTTGCTATTCCATTCACATTCCTCACTGAACATGCAGATGAGTTTAATTTCTATTTAATCAGCCTCTGCAAACAGCAATCACTTGAGAGTTTTCCTGCCTCACATGCAGTGATTACCCTTCTTCCACCAGCACTGCTCGTACCAGGCTGGGGGCTCTCAGCCCCTCCAGATGACATCTCTCACTTCAAGGAGGTTCTGGTGCTTTGCTGCGAAATGCTCTGTGAGCTGCAACTTGCTGGATCTGGAGCTGGCCCGGTGGCACCGTGTTCTCCTTGGGGCTGAGGTGCCTCTGGCATACCTCTCTGCCCCTGGAGCAGTGCCAGGAGCGGAGACATCAGTGGAGCCTTGTCCAGATCAGCCCTCACTACAGGGAGGTGACCCCAACTGCAGAGAGAGCCCAGTGCTGAGTGTTTGAAGCACCCCCAGTGCTGGGTGTTTGCAGCACCCCAATGCTGGGTGTTTGCAGCAGCCCCAGTGCTGGGTGTTTGCAGCACCCCAATGCTGGGTGTTTGCAGCACCCCAATGCTGAGTGTTTGCAGCAGCCCCAGTGCTGAGTGTTTGAAGCACCCCCAGTGCTGGGCGTTTGCAGCACCCCAATGCTGGGTGTTTGCAGCACCCCAATGCTGGGTGTTTGCAGCAGCCCCAGTGCTGGGTGTTTGCAGCACCCCAATGCTGGGTGTTTGCAGCAGCCCCAGTGCTGTATTTGCAGTGTTTGTGCTCTTGCCCTGCAATCTGTGTGTGTGAAGTTCAGCGCTGCAGAGATCAGGGACAGCTGCTGCCGTCCCAGCTGTGATGGCAGGACACAGGGAATGGCTCCAAATGGACAGAGGGCAGGGCTGGATGGGATATTGGGAATCAGGAATTGTTCCCTGGCAGGGTGGGCAGGCCCTGGCACAGGGTGCCCAGAGCAGCTGGGGCTGCCCCTGGATCCCTGGCAGTGCCCAAGGCCAGGCTGGACAYTGGGGCTTGGAGCAGCCTGGGACAGGGAAAGGTGTCCCTGCCCATGGCAGAGGTGGCACTGGATGGGCTTTAAGGTCCTTTCCAATGCTGACCACTCTGGGATTCTACAATCTTTGGTGTCTCAAACCCAACCACGTGGGGCCCATTCCTGCACCTGCTGGGGTTGTACCCAAAGTCTGCAGTGCAGGGAGACCTCCCTGGCAGGTCCAGCTCCATGAGTTCAGCACAACAGAGGCTGAGAACTGATGGGCTGGAGGCAGAGACATGAATTTTTTGTGAAACTTTATAGAGAAAGAGCTGGAGCTTTTGCACAACTTTATTTCCCAGAGTTTTGTCCCTTTCTGTTTATAATTTTAGCTGAGACCTAGAGGCATTTTGCCCCCAATAAAGGGATGATATTTTTCTTGCCCTATGGGTGGAGGACACTGCTCCTTCAATTAAAAGCTGCTCCTTCTGTGGCCCTGAGCAGTCTGAGGATGCTGAAATTTGCTTTGCTAGACCACCAGCATCCTGCTACAGGCTGTGGGCCATGTGCTGACACTTGCATTTAATTCCTGTCTGCAGTGACACCCCTGTGATCATCTCAGCTGTCTGTCATTGTGTGGGCACTTATTTCTGACAGCTTATTCCAAAGCAGGTCAGCATGGGCAAGGGGAGATTAGGCAGTAATTAGGGTTAAAAGAGATTTATTGCAGTGTGCCAGGCGTGGCATTTGACATCCTCAGCCTGATATTGCCACTTCCAGTGGATTTATCATCTTCCCTTTTGGGGAGGTGATGGTGGAGCAGGGCCTTTCTGCCCAGGAATGGTATTAGAGTRAAATAAAACATCTGTCAGCCATCCCTTACTGTTCTGTGCCCAAATCCCTGTATCCCTGGCAGTTCCTTAATTCTATCTCCTCTTTTCTTCCCCCTTCTCCCCTCCAAATTTCCCTGAGCCTTCGCAGCTGGCTGAAAGTGGAATGAAATCATCCCAGCTCCTACACAGCCAGCCTCGTTTCTGAGGGAGGACCAAGGATGGAAATTTCTGCTTCACAAAGCTGCAAAAAAGTAGAAGTCAGGGGACTGATGTGCAGCATTCAGCAAGCCTGGTGCTACAGCAGAGATCAACATCTGCTGTAATTACTTTCTTTAGAACTTCACAATTGTCCTGATAATTTTGGTAGGAAGAAGAACAAATGGGAAAAGATCGAGAAGATACTCTTGGTGAATTTTTTAATTAAAATGTTTTTGATTTGTTGAGGAGCACTGAAAGAAGCAATTAAAACAAGATGATATTGGTCTATACTTACAAGGGAGAGCCTTGCCAGGATTAACTGGCTTGGCCCAAATAAATTACTGCCTCTGGATTTGCATTAGCAAATACTTCCTAGAGATGTTAATGAGGAAAGAGCGAGAATGGAGTGGGTGAGATCATAGCAACAAAGGCAGCCTGCAGGGCCACGGCGTCCCAGAAGGGCTTGGGGTGGAAGGGACCTTAAAGCTCATCCCATCCCACCCCTGCCATGGCAGGGACACCTCCCACTGTCCCAGGCTGCTCCCAGCCCTGTCCAGCCTGGCCTTGGGCACTGCCAGGGATCCAGGGGCAGCTCCAGCTGCTCTGGGCACCCTGKGCCAGGGCCTGCCCACCCTCCCAGGGGACAATTCCTGCCCAATATCCAACCTAAGAGCGTTGATCCCATTTTGATCCCATTCCCCCTTGCCCTGTCCCTCCATCCCCTGTCCAAAGTCTCTCTCCATCTTTCCTGCAGGCTCCTTTCAGCTCCTGCAAGGCCACACTGAGGTGACCCCAAAGCTTCTCCTGTCCAGGTGAGCATTCCCAGCTGTGGCAGCCTTTCCTCCCAGCAGAGCTGCTCCATCCCTCTGCTCATCCTGGAGCCTCCTCTGGGCTCCTCCAGCAGCTCCAGCTCCTGCCTGTGCTGGGCCCAGGGCTGGGGCAGCTCTGCAGGTGGGGTCTCACTGGGCAAGGGGCAGAATCCCAATCCCTGCCCTGCTGCTCACACTGGGATCAGCCCAGGATTTGGGGGGGTCTCTGGGTCAGCCTGGACCTGCCTGGGGAAAGTGTGGGGTCAAACCAAGGCACTGCTGCAGGCTTGAGCCTGGGGAGCCCAGCCATGGCCAGGGGCTGTGCCTGAATTTCACTCAGGGTGAGGAAAGGTTTATTTATTTTCTTCAGGACTCGTATTTCAGTGATTCAATTCCAGGCCTTGGCCAGGCTCCATTTAAACAAAGCAAGGATCCAGGGTGTGAAGTGCTGTGCTGTGTGATGACCTAATCCAAATCCCACAAAGTCTGGGAATGTTTCCACTGCCTCCCTGGGAGCTGGATTGGACCTGCACCATTGCTCCTGCCCAGTGCCAGTGCTGGTGCCACAGCAGCAGMAGCAGCCCCCAAAAACCCTGATGGGGCACGGCTGAAGGATGGGGCTTTTGGGTGCTGTTTTCACAGCATTTCTCTGTTAATGGAGAGAACTCAATTAACCATTCATGTCTCCATTAATGGAGAGTATTAAATTAACACTTCAAGTCTCCATTAATGGAGAGTACTAAATTAACCATTCAAGTCTCCATTAATGGAGAATATTAAAATGCCAAGGGAGATAAACAGGCTTTGGTGGAGCTGGGGCAATGGTTGTGCTTGTGGGATGGTTCTGGAGAGATAAAGCTGCTTGCTCTCAGGCCAGTTGTGGGGTGTTTTTTCCCTTTTAAAGCTGCTTTTCTCCTGCAGCAGGGTGATTTCCTGGAGGTGTCACACTGAGCTGTGCTCACCTCTCCAAGGGCTGATGGGCAGAGGATCTATAGGAGCAGCAAATTTCAAGTTCTGGGCAGCTCGGGTGGCTGAAACTCAAGGCACAAGCCTGGCTTTTACTGAGGGCACTCAACACACTGACCTGCAGGAGAACAGCTCTCAGTGTGGGGTGCAGGTTCCTCCTTCCCTCCTTCCTTCTGGGAATTCCTTCAATTGCTTATTCTTCCTGTGGTGAATATACAGGAATTCCTAGAGTACATTTGATTAATTTCTGTAATAAATCCAGGCTCATTCCTGGGCCATTCATTGGAACACTCTCCAATGACATGAGAGGTTCAAGAGAGTGTGCAGTGCCTTTTTTCCTACTTTAAATTCTGTAAACATGGATTTGCTGCACTGCTTGCTGTCCAGTGGCAATCCCTGCATGGAATTGCTCAGACCCCACCTGTCACAGGATCCCAGAAYGGTTTGGGCTGACAGGACCTTAAAGCCCATCTCATTCCATGGGCAGGGACACCTTCCCCAGCCCAGCCTTGTCCTGCCACTGTGGCTTGATCCCACCTGGGGGAAGCTGATTTGCCAACACAACCATTCATTTTTCAACCTGAATTCAGGCAYCAGTGCCAGGAATGGCGGTGACAGTCATTAACCTGCCACCCTCTCCAGCAGGACAGCCTGGGTGGCTCCTGTGCAGGAGGGGCTCCAGGGAAATGAGGAGCTCTGGATTTTTTTAAGGGACAAAGGGCTCTCCAGGACATCTGAGTGCAGTTAATCCTCACAGAGCAGCTCTCAGGCCTTGGCAGTACCAGAGTCAGGATTAAAGCTGTGCTCAACATTCTCCTCCCAGCAGTACCAGTGCCCCAAGTCCTCCCAAGCTCAGGGATCAGCCTCTGGCCCTCTGGGAGGGATAAAAAAGGGCTTTTAAAGCAAGTGCTGACCTTTCTCTCCGAGATCTGCCCAGTTGTGGCTTTGCCTTCCAGAGGAGAAGTTCAATCCCTCCCTTTGGCCTCCTGTGCATCTGGAATTGCTGATCCCATTTCTCCAGCCAGGAGCTCCTTCTGTAGTAACAGGCTTTTAAATATGTAAATCTATTTTCAAAGCAAAATAACCCCCCCAAATGTTCATGTATCTCTCAGAAGGAATAAAGGGTCTCTGTCCTAATATTTTATGCAAATCTTGCTTTTGCTCTTGTACTCGGGCATGAATAAATATCAGTGCTTCAAAAGAGGAAAAAAAAGCTTCATCAAAAGAAAAAAACCTTTATTTCTATTGCATAAATAATGGTAAAATTAAAATATTTTTATACAGATTATGTATTTACAGTAGAGTTTGGTTAGAGGGAACAGCTGATACATATGGCATTCAGTTTTTCTTTATACACTCCTTTATACACTCAGATAACTTGTAATAACATAGGATTTATTTCAGTCGCATGCCCAGTTAATTTATATTAATATTTACAGTATTTTGTACAAAGGTTTTTTGTTAGGATTTTTTTTTTACTATTATGCTGCTGACTTTGTGAAGTTTTTTCTTTAATTAAAAAGCCATGTCTTTCGTTAACGAGCCAAAAAAACCCGGTGAGTTTACAAATGAACAGTAAATGGCTGGAAAACATGAGCTGGTGACAAAAGGGAGACACAGGGATTAGTGGAGACCTTCCTAGAGATGAATCAGGAGTATTCATAATAAGGAATTGATTCCTTAGATCCTGCTATGGATTAAATGGCAGCAGCCTGCGTCCTGGGCTTATTCCAGTTAACTCAAATGAGTTATTTCTGACTGACCCTGGGGCCCTTGGGTAACCTGCTCTCCCTTCCTCGCCCAGCCCAGAGAAATCTGAGGAACACCAGCTGGAAGGGCTTWGGCTGCTCTGGAAGGGATGCTCAGGAGGGTGAGCCCACCCTCGGGCTGCTACAGTGGGAACAGAGGCAGGGATTTGGGGACTGATGTCACCAACATCACCTGCACCCTTTGGAATGGCCCCCAGGAGGGACAGAAGGTGCCCACGTGCTGGGGGCACCAGAGCCACCTCAGAGCTTCACAAGGTCTCCTGGCTGGCTGATGGAGACACAGCTGGGAAAGGAAAGCTGGAGCATGGATCTCACCTAAAGAGGGGCAAATCCAGCTGCTGGTTTGAAATGCTGGCAAAGACAGGCCAGGAACAGCTGGGAAAATAATTGGGTGGAAAATGGCAATTTCATCTAGCAATGGTTTTCAAGGCTACGAAGTATTTTGGTCAGTCTTGGCAGAAAATAAAAAAAAACCCTGTGGTACTTTCATCATCAAATTGTCAAGTACTGAGCTCTAGATCCAGAGGATTTCTTTTTTCTCCTTTCTCCCTCTTCTTGGGCTGCAATTATTTCATAGTGAAGATGCCAAATTACAGCAGTTTTCCAGACTATTGCCACTGGAAAGGTGCAAGTGGATCATATTTCCAGTTAAAAGGGTCTTAGATTTTCTGCCCACCTTGCTCTTGGTGAAGCTTTGTCACTTCCTAGAGCTGCCTAAATGTCCTTGAACTGGAGGAATACAGAGCCCAACCTGATAGCAGCCAACAACATAAAGATATGGAAATGTGGTGAAACTTTTCTTTTTCTGCATTAAATTCCTGGGAAAGGAACAGGTTTTAAGTGATGCCAGGGAAATGTAATTGCACTGTCAGAGCACAGGAGGATAAAATAATAGATTGAAACCCAGCAAGTTCTGTACATCTTCATCAGTGGAATGGAAGCATGATTCAGAGCCAAGAAAAAAAGACACTTCATCAGATTCTCATTTTTAGAAGAGTTGGTTTTTCTTCTTTCAAACGCTCATCCATAAAGCAGGAACTAAATCATGGATTACAGGGGTGGGTAAAATAAGGGACTTCATTCTTAGAGATTTTAATGTCATTCCTCCCACTGCTTCTCCCCTCACTGATGCAGGGCTGACGGGGGCTGTGCTCCTGTCACCTCGGGGTGGTGACAGCCCTGGCAGCTCCCAGCACGTGCAGGGGCTGAGTTTTCCATGGGAAAAACAGAGAGTCCCCCTTTGTCCTGGGGCCCTCGCTGAGTATGGAGCCCCTCCCAGTGCCAGGGGTGGCCCAGGAGATGTTTGGCTCTTCTGCAACAGGCAGGAGGATGCAGAGTCAGTTTTTGGGACAAAATATTCCTAAACTTCAGTGGAAGAAAGGACCAGTGGATGCTCGGCTCATCCAAACAGATTTCAGCCATCCAGAGTGGCAGCCTTGGGAATGTTTTCTAGCTTGGCTTGCCTTGCTTGCTTCCTACCTTTGAGTTCTGGATTTAAAACCCCTTTTTACTCGGTCCAGCTTATAAAGACGGGTACCCAAGCTGCTGGAATTAAAGCAACCAACATCAGCCCTGCCAGTGCACGTGTCCAACAGGTGAAACCTCTGGATAACCGGGATGGAATCTCTCACATGAACTGGATTTCACCCAGAAATTCAGCTTGGCTCACCAGGGAGCAGGGACAGGAGCTGGGGGTGCTCTTCCMTCCCACCCTCCTGCTCACCCTGGACCTGGGGTCTGTGATCACTGCCCCAGATGCTGACAGTGCCTGGGGGATATGGGGGTGGCCATCAAGCAGGAAGGAGAATTATTTTGTGATCTCTCTCTAATTCCCTGTCACCTCCCACAGCATGAGGACCACAGTCCTAACAAAGGCAAGACTTCCAATTTAAATCTTTCAATTATGTTGACATTGCTTCTGATCAGAAATTCCTCCTCAGTGGTGCACTCGTGGAGGGGCCAGGCTCCCATGGGTGGCACCGGAGGTGACACCTGCCAGGTGTCACTGGCTGTGAGCAGGATCTGGCTCTCCAGGGCCACCAGCACCACCATCATGGAATATCCTGAGTTGGAAGGGACCCACAAGGACCTCAAGTCCAGCTCCTGGTGGTGCACAGGACAAAGCCACTGCACCTGTCCTGCCTGGAACTCCCCAGCTGTGGTTTCCTCATGGCTGCCCTGAAGGAATGGCTTTGGCTCTGACAGGTGAGCAGTGTTCCTTCAGCAGCTTTTGCTGGAATTCCTTTCCCTCCAAATTATTTCAGCATTGGTGAGGCTGCTGTTCCTTCTGCTGGCTTCTCCAGGAGCACGGATCAGGATCACTGCTGAGGCCAGCAGCTGAAGCCAAGGTCAGTGGTGATCAGGGGTGCAGGAGCAGGAACCCAAATCCTTCCCACCAGAGCTTGATCCCCACATGGAGAACCTTCCCAAAGAGTCCTCAGCGAGCCCAGGACAGGCAGTGCTCAGGCTGAGTGGATTTCACTCCCTCCTGAATTAAACCAAAGCCTCTCTCGGGCTGAAATCATCACGTCCCTTTTGAAGCCTTCCCTGCACGTCAATCCCCTTAATTGCACTCAGTTCTTTGTGGCCAAGCCAACAGAGTTGCTCACRAATTCCTAATAATTTCCTAATCCATGAAAAGCCCCTGTCCCACTGCTGGGAGCTGTTTGCCCATCCCTGGAAGTCTGGGATCATGTGTGCTCTGCCACGGTGGCACCCATGTCACGAACAGCCAGGGTTGCCATGGCAATCTCCTGTTCCTCCAGAACTGCAGGGCTGAAAAGACACTTCAATCCTCCTGGAACTGGCAAGAGCAGAAGTTTAGAGCTTTTTCTGACAGCTCTGCTGCAGTCTGGGTATTTTTTAAAGTATGTTAATTAGCACTTAAATAAGGTTTTTTTTCCTTAAAGTATGGGATGTGGGGTTTTTATTTTTATGTCTTTGATTCTTCTGCTTTCTCCCCCCTCAGCTTTTGCCATCAGGTTCCAATCAGAATTTTACTGCTCTATTTTTACCTCCTGTCTGTAAAAGCAGCAAAAAGCCCTATTTTTCCCCTCTTGTGTAGAAGGGAAAAAAAAAAGAGATAAATGGATGTTACATAAATGGAGCCGGGGAGGGAGGTAGGAGACATTCAGTGCTGCTGGATGGGAAGGTTGTGGGGAAGGAAAGGATGGAATAGCTTGGCCTGATCCATCCTGCATTGCCAGGAGCCACTAATTAAAGAAGGGATCTCTTCACAACGCCTGGGGATGGAGGAAGGCTGCTCTAGGAAGGGAAAGGAGACCTCTGGCAAGACATAACCCTGATTCATAATGGAAAAGTGAGGCTCCCTACAGAAAAATCACACCCCAAAGCCCCAAAAATCCTGTACCCAGTAAAATCAGTGGGGAGTTGTGCAATGAACTCTACTGACACCAGGCTATGGCTTTTACCAATATATTCATTATAGGTTTGGCTTTACAAATGGAGCCGGGAGGGGAAGGGTTGGGCTGAAGAATGGCTCTATTTACAAGGGTTTATGGGGCATGCAGGAGGCAATTCTGGAGCCTTCCAGAAAGCTTCAAGGAATGCAGACAATCATTGTCCAAGAAGTGCTGCTGGGCCTGGAGTCTGCTGGGGGTTTGTGGCACATGGGTGAGGAAATGTGGGGAAATGCCTGGTTTGGGGTTGTGGGTTTGGGGTTGTGGGTTTGGGCTTAGTGGAGGCACTGCTCGGCCTTGTGCTCCCCCATCCCTCCCCTCCACCTCCATCTGCCCATGATCACTCCAGCACAATCCCAGGGACAAAATGAGTATTCCTTGGTGGCAAGGAACATTTAGACTTTTTTCTCACAGCTGCCACATTTCCACAGACCCCTGAGACCTAAAAGTGGGGATGAGTTTCTTCAAAATGATCTCCAAGCTMGTTATCTGCAATGCCCAGCACAGAAAATGTGTCTGGGCTCCCAGCACTGGGAATCCCACACCAGAATATCCCAGAGATATTCTGCTGCTGCCCTGTAGCAAATGGAAATCTCTCTATCTTCTGGGAGACAGAATCATTTTTTTATGGAATATTCTGCAGTTCGCCTCTATTGGTCACAGCAGAACAGAAATGCAGGAATTATGTGTTTGGGAAAGGCAGAAAAAACCAACTCGGCTGCTGTGGAAAAGATGTTGTGTTTGGGATGGAGGGGACGGCAGGAAAATGGCAGGAAAAGGTGGAGGTGGGACACTGAGACACTTAAAAGTGACTTGAGTTTAAAGGGGTGGTGGGAGACAGGACAACGAGCAGCAGATTTTTAAATTAGGCTGCTAAAAATACAGAAAAATGTCACTCAGAGTGGTAGAAAAGAAAGAGCTGGAATGAGTGTTGAGGATGGATCCAGTGTAAGTCAATGGCTGCAGAGTGGGATGAGGGAGGCTGGGGCTGTGCAACCCCTGGGGGAGCCATCCTGCCCCTCCTGTGGCACAGGGAACAGTCACCTCTGCCCCAGGAGCAACATCTCAGGGTTCCTGGGTGTGCCTGGAGCTCTCCCAGCACAGCCACCCCACTCCAGCACCCGAGTGCCTCCATGGAACTGCTTGGAGCATTCCATGATCACCAGCTGGGATCTCCCAACAGGACAGGAGATCACCTCTGTCCTGGTGTGGCACGCAGGGGCACAGTTCATCCAAAGGGAAATGCACGGATTCGTGTCAAGTTTCAAAGGAAAAACACCTTCCCAAATCAAACTGGCTCCTTGCACTTCCCRTGTGGTGTCCCTGCTCTGCACCATTCCATCTTCTCCTTGCTGCTCCCTAAAATGTATTCCAGGAAAACCACGCAAGGCTCCCCGGACCTGGAAGTCTGACACACTCCAAGCACACGGGATGGGCTCAGGTTGGGTTCCTTCTTCTCCTGCTGAGCTCAGCTTTTCCGATGGCCCCCGTTGGAGCCTGCCATGGATGGGGGTGGTGGGATGGATCCTGGGAGGGAATRGAGAAGTTGGCTGATCAAATCAACACTTTACCATGTGGGGGAAAATAAAACCTCCCCCACAGGACGATGTCCACCATGGAGGTTTCACTGCAGATCATAACCAGGCCACATGAAATTGAATAAATCAAAATTGTGCAGGCAAGGAGAGGGGAGGAAAGCTCAGGAAGAGCTTCCCGCAGGATTTTCACCTGGGAAAAAAATTCTTGAAGACTAATAAAGAAGAAGGGTAAAACTGCTGGAGAGGAAATGTTGAATATGCAGAGAGGCCCGAGGAGGGGGAGGTTTAGCTGGCGCTGGTGGTGGCAGAGTCCCTTGGAAGACTTTGCACAAGTTCAGCAATGCCCAGGTGGGAAAACAAGGGGTGCTCCTCAAGCCCTGATTCACAGTCGGAAAAAAATGGCCAACAGACTCCTGCTACCCCACAGTCTCGTGTCAAAGGTGAGTTGATGAAGCAAAAAATAGACATTTTGTATGGTGCTGGCAAATTCTCCCCTTTTTTCCTCAGAAAATACTGTACAAGGATGCTCTAGCTCCCCTCTAATGCCGTAAACTCCATGGCATGGTCATAAGGGAAAAGGAAAGTGAAGCTGGAACACGTGGAACAAAAGGAACAGGACTTGCTTGTGGCAATGCTACGATCAACTTCCTGGGAATGCGGGCCCGGCAGGAGCTCCGTGGGACAGTCACTGGGCCCTGGGTCAGGACCAGTCACGAGGCTGGGCCTCCTCCCACCCGCAGAGCGCCGGATCCAAGCGTCCTCCGCGCTGCCATTGCTGTTTCGAAGCAATAATTCGGGACTCCTGGATGTGGGATTATTGCATTAGGAAACAAAACCTTTAAAGCATTAGAACAGCCCTTTGATGTCCCTGCCAAAAGGATGTGGTTGGTTCACAGGACACGCTGCTGGCTCCGGCTCCCGCCGCAGGCGCCGGCTGTGCCCGCGTGTCGGTGCCGTGGGATCGGGGCGGGAGCTCTCCCGGGTGCGCATGCATGGCGGCCATCCCGTGCCAGGACCACTCTGAGCCGAGCCGTGCCAGCTACTCCATGCCGCTGCGCAGGATCTGGTTGGCCGCGATCAGCATCACGCTGATGATGAAGGCCATGGCGAAGGCGCAGATGAGGCTCTTGCGCACGCACGTCTGGCGGTTCTGCTTCTGGGCGTGCACTGCGGGGACAAGAGCGGCGTCACAAAGGGCAGGGCTTTGATATRTGCTCTTTTTGAGCTAGGTCTCACAAGCTTTTGGAAATTTATATCACACTTAAGGTAGCTTAGCTACCTAAGAAGGCATAAAATTAGCAGGATGGCTTCTGTAGTAGTGTTGGAAACAGGAAAGTTTTAATGAAAGGCAAAATAACAAAAGGTTGTTTTTGTTATTTTACTCCAACAATTTTGTTATATACTCCAACAAYCATAGCACGCTCCATTAAAATAACTGCCCTAGTTGTAACAGCCCTAGGCATCACTTTAGCCCTAGAAATCTCAAAAATAGCCCAAACACTCATCGTCACAAAACAAACCCCTCTCTCAAACTTCTCCACATCCCTAGGGTACTTTAACCCTTTAATCCACCGCCTCAGCATAGCTAACTTCCTCAATGGAGGACAAAACATTGCCTGTCACCTAATTTTTCTTCTTTACAGAGAAAACTCGAGCTAGGTGCACGAGGTTTTTGCTTTTGGTAAAATACCCCACAAAAGCCATTAGTTTTTTTTTTCTTTTCTTTTTCCAGTAAACTGCTTAGACAGGACTTTTTGGCTTCTGTTCAAGTGGCTATCTTTAAATTTGAGGTGAAGTTTTTCAGGTCTTATGAGATGTCTTTTTACTTAATTGAGGAGAGAAACTTCTGGGTTTTTTCCTTTTTTAAGGAGACACAGAATAGTTTTGTCACTCTGTCAACAGGGGCACATTCCCTCAGGGGTTTTGCTCCCTCCTGGAGCAGCTCAGGAACCCTCCTGTTCTCACTGTCACTTCTGCCAGCTGGGACATTCCCAAACAACCCACCCAGCCCTCCAGGACTTCCAAACCAGCCCATCCCAGTCCTTCCTAACCCTTCAGGAACTTCTTTCCCTCATCATGGCTTTTGATCCCTTTAAATGCTCACAAGGATGTTTGGGGTTAGCTGTGTATTTCTTTTAAGCTCTTTGTGAAGTTGGAATCACAGAATTGATTGGGTTGGGCTGGGTTGGGCTGGGCTGGGCTGGGCTGGGTTGGACTGGGTTGGGTTAAGTTGGGTTGGAAGCAACCTCAAACTCATCTTTGTCCCATGATCAGGGACACCTCCCACTGTCCCAGGCTGCTCCCAGCCCCAATGTCCAGCCTGGCCTTGGGCACTGCCAGGGATSCAGGGGCAGCCCCAGCTGCTCTGGGCACCCTGTGCCAGGGCCTGCCCACCCTCCTTCCCACTCTCTGACCTAAACTTCCTCTCTTTCAGTTTGAACTAAGTTGTTTCTAAAGTTCTTTAACAGCAATTATCAACCTTGTGTGAATCCCTCCGACTCATCCAGGTCAACTGGGAATGAGTGGAAAATCAAGAAGTGCTCCCTGATGACACTCAGGCCCCCACTGACAATTCCCAGGAGCATCCATGGCACATGAGTCACTTTTCCAAACTTTTTAGGTTTTAGGTTTTCTGTGCTTAAGCCAAATCAGATTTATTAAGAACCTTTCCAAGTGAATGCTTGCAGAATAATTGTCAAAAGAAATGAGAGCAGCAATTAAAAAGCAGATAGAGTTGGGATTTTTAGCACACTCATTTTATTTAATTTTACTTTTTGCCAAGCTCCTCAGTGAGAATTCGTGCTGTGACTTAATAAAGTCAGTTCATGACTCTGTCCTGGCCTCCCCACATCTGAATGTCAGAGCCGGGGTGCTGTTGGGGCACTGTGGAGATTTGTTTGCAAAGGCCTTGAAGGYTCCCCCAGGCAATGCCAGGGTGGTGATGGCTGCAACAGCCCAATTATCAGCCCAGCACCACCACCATGGTCACCACTAAACCATCTCCTAGGTGCCACATCCACACTTCTTGGGCACTGCCAGGGATGGGGATTCCACCACTGCTGGACAATGCTTTCAGTGAAGAAATTGTTCCTATTTTCTCATCTAAACCTCCCCTGGCCCAGCCTGAGGCCTTTCCCTCTGCTCCTGTCCCTGTTCCCTGGAGCACAGCCCGACCCCCCCGGCTGTCCCCTCCTGTCAGGAGCTGTGCAGAGCCACAAGGGCCCCCTGAGCCTCCTTTGCTCCAGGCTGAGCCCCTGCCCAGCTCCCTCAGCTGCTCCTGGGGCTCCAGCCCCTTCCCAGCTCCGTTGCCTTCCCTGGACACCTCCAGCCCCTCAGGGTCTGCATTGTCCTGAGGGGCCCAGGGCTGTCCCCAGGGTCTGAGGTGGGACCTCAGCAGTGCCAGCACAGGGGACAAGCCCTGCCCTGGTCCTGGCACAGCCCAGGTGCCATTGGCCTTTTTGGCCACCTGGGCACACCTGGGCTCCTGTCCAGCCACTGGCACCAGCACCCCCAAGGCCTTTTCCAGCTGCCAGCTCCTCTCTCCCAGCCTGGAGTGTTCCATGGGACATTCTGTTCCTGTTGTGCCCCGYGGAACAAGTGCAGGACCTGGYACTTGGCCAGTCCAGGTCAGTCAGGGACAGCCAGGAAATCATCCCACCCAGGATGGACAGCTCTGCCTGCCTGTTCTGGGCCTTGTTTTGCTCTTTGGCCTTGCTTTGCCCTGGGAAGGGATGTCCCTGTCAACTTCTCCTCATGGATGGCCTTGTGATCATGGGAAACTTTCAGATGGTTGAAAACAACCCCAAAACAAACCTAAAATGCAGCCAAGGACAGCCTCCAGGTGCTCATGTTTAGAAAGCTGGAAAGGAGAATATTTTTGGAATTTGTGGAAAATACCCTTGTTCTGATCCAGCCTTGAACCTCATGGCACAGAGAGCCCTGGATGCTGGGTTTGAATCCCAGTTTTCTCCCTCATCATCTCCTCTGGCTGGTGTTCAGCAGTGCCTGTGCCCCAATCCCAGCTCCCAGTGCCCCCAGCTCGGTGCCAGGGGCACAGAGCCCTCCTTGGGAAGGGCTGGAGCCATCCTGCCCAGGCAGGGAATGTGAGTGAGGCCTCGCTGTGTTCTGGGCAGGGAATGAAATCCCCCCTGCCAGCAGCTCTCCCAGATTCCTCACTCTCTGCTTGCACTGCTCTGCTCCAGGATTCCTTCTCTGGCTTTTATAAACCACACAGGATCAGTGCTGTGGCTCCCTGGCTTTGTGCACGGTGCCCTGGTGCTTTGAAAAGCTCATTCCTGCCCAGCTGTCTGTTTTTCTAATGTATTTTCTATTATTTCTGTACTTTGAAAGCACTCCCAGGCAGCAGAGAAATCACTGACAGCACCAGCATTGCTGTCAGGGTGGGGCTGGWGATGGGACAGCAGCCCGAGGCTGGCCAAGGGTTTATTGGGATAACAAACTCACCCCTCCAGAGGAAAAGAGTAAAACATGCTTGGTGTTTTTGCAGAAATGTTCCTGAACTGAACAACTTCTCCAGGGCTCTGTTATACAACAGAGCCTGAAGGCAGCAGGATGCAGGGAAGTCCCATTTACTGCTCTCTACCCACTAAAGGGACACCAAACATCCAAATTACCTACAAATAACCCCGGGGAAAGGGGAATGTCTGCCCAGCCAGACCCTCGTGCTGTTGGTTGGGAATGGCTCCAGGAAGGAGATGGGTATCAGCACTGCCCTGCTCCCTTAAAATCCACAGGGAGGCAGAGGAGCTGGAACGCCTGATGTCCTGATCCCTGGAGTTCTTCCCTACAACATGAAGTTCCATTTAACCAGCACTGCTTACTGGGGAGGGCAYGCCCTCAGTTCTCTCCTTTCTCTAAATCCATCATCTCTGAGCACAGAATCTGCTTTTCCTGCTGGTTCCCATAGCTGGCATTGTCCAGGGCTGGATGCCAACATTTGGGTACCAGTGGGAGCTTTYGCCACCTGTGGGACACGCCAGGGGYTGGATGTGGAGCTGGTTCATTGGGCACAGGCAGAGCCTGAGGCTCCTCTGGAGACATCCTCAACCCTTTCAGGGGGAAGAGCAACCCGGAGGTTTCCAACATCCATCAGACCTCATGAGGCAAAGGCAAATCAAGGCTGGGTCATTCTTCATCTTCTCAACAGTCCCAGGACAGGCTGGGGAGGAGACCTCCCCCACTGGCACAGACCACAGCCCCCAGAACCCCTCCAGGAGCTGGGGCTAATGGGGCCAGGCTGTTTCCAGGTCACGCTGCCCACAGTGGGTCTGGGACGTGTTCCCAGCACTGGGAGCTTTCTCTCCTGCAGGAGAACAGCTCCTCACAAGGACAGCAGCAGTGTATTTATAGAGCCCTGTCCCAGCCCTGCCACAGGTGAGTGATGGTGCCTTGCTCAGGCTGCCTGGAGTTATTTTTGGTTTAACAAGTCAGTTTGTCATCCCCAAGCTGAGCAGAGCAGGACAGGGGGGCAGGGAGGAGCTGCTGGCTGCATCCCATGGATGGGAGGGTCATGGCCGAGGGTCATGGCTGAGGGTGGCACCCCCTGGYAGTCCTGCAGCCACTGACACTGCTGTGCCACCAGCTCTGTGTCCTGAGTGCTGGATCAAGGGAACTGCCAGGAAAAGGCTGCTGGGCTGTAAATCTTTGGGAGCTGCAAATTGTCCTTTGCCTGTGTCCCAGGAAATCACACAGCCTTCACTGTCCTGCCCTGAGTGCTGATAAAAACAGAGATAAAGCTGAGGACAGAGCTGTGCCTCTGCCCTGGGCATGTCCTTCCCCTGCAAATGGCTTCAGTGTTCAGAGGGAGCTGAGGAAATCCTGGCCTTGGCCCTGACTGTAATACAAATATTGTACTTGGGGTAAGCTGTGTGCTGAGACGTGCAGGGTCTGCCATCCACATTGATACTGAAGAAGATTTCATGGTCATAAAGACCTTCTTATCACATTAGTTCCATAATTGTATGACAGAAATGTCATGGCTTTGTACTGGTGGTGATACTACCTGCACAACACTCTTCAGCACCTGAGCCAGCTCACCCAGGTGTGGAAAATGGGGATGTCCAGGTGTGGGAAATGGGAATGTCCAGGTGTGGGAAATGGGGATGTCCAGGTGTGGAAAACAGGGATGTCCAGGTGTGGAAAATGGGGGTGTCCAGGTGTGGAGAAGGGGTGTCCAGGTGTGGAAAACAGGGATATCCAGGTGTGGAAACCAAGGATGTCCATGTATGGAAAATGGGGATGTCCAGATGTGAAAAATGGGGATGTCCAGATGTGGGAAACAGGGATGTCCAGATGTGAAAAATGGGGATGTCCAGATGTGGGAAACAGGGATGTCCAGATGTGAAAAATGGGGATGTCCAGATGTGGGAAACAGGGATGTCCAGATGTGAAAAATGGGGATGTCCAGATGTGGGAAACAGGGATGTCCAGGTGTGGGAAATGGGGATGTCCAGATGTGGAAAACAGGGATATCCATGTATGGAAAACAAGGATATCCAGGTGTGGGAAACAGGGATGTCCATGTATAGAAAATGGGGATGTCCAGGTGTGGGAAATGGGAATGTCCAGGTGTGGAGAAGAGGAATGTCTCTGCCCATAGGAGGAGAAGGGTTTGGGGCTGGTCTGGGATCCAAGAACACCCCCAGAGGTGACATTGAGTGGGGATCCCCCTTCCACCAAGCTGCTCCTGGAAGTCTCTGCTGTGTCTCCTCCCTTAGGAGATCCCCACATCTCAGTGGGAACCACKGGGGCTCATCTTGGCTTCATTCCTCCCAGAATTAAAGGCTCTTCATGGGGTGGATGGTACATTAAATATGGATGGGAGTTGAAAGAAATATTTGAATTGCTGGAATTGAACTAAGAAAGGGACTTCTTTTAGGGTGCAATTCATCTCATCCCAAGGCRGCACCTAAATTAAACTCCAGGAATTCCACCCAAAAAGCATTTATAATTAGAAGTGAGTGATCCCAGGGACACAGCCCAGGACAGCTGACAGCTGCCCCTTCGTGCCACAATCCATGCCATGTAATTCCTGTAGGGATCCTGGTGTTTGAGAGCTGGGAGCTCTGAGGGTCATTCCTGGCAGCCTGGAGAGCTGCAGYGCCACAACCTGTCCTCTCCTGGCAGAAATGCTCCTGTCAGAGCTGTCAGACCAGAGCTGTCCCCTCCCACTGGGACCTGGAGCAAAACTGTGTCCCATTGTTGATGGTTCAGCTGATCTTTATTCCCTGCTGGATTTGTGTGTGCTCCCAGCATCTAAAAAAGAGTCTGTTTTGCTTCTAGGTTCTGCCTGGCACCAGCAATGCCAAAACATCCCACGAGAAAAGCTGTTCCTGCTGCACTTTTGGAAACTGGAGCTTCCAAAATGAGATGCTGAGCATTAGGAACCCAGGTTATTTCTGGGATGGTTCAGCCAAGCTCCCAAAACTCTGCAGCAGTGACAGCTGGCTCCTGTCCCCAGGGATCAGCAGGTCAGTGGGCACCAACAGCTCCAGGCAAGGAAGAAACATCTCTTCCTCTGCACTCTTCTCCAGGAGGAACACAAAAAATTGTTGCTTGGCCTGATTCAGAGAGTGCTGCTGCTGCCTCCCTCCTGCAGGGTTTTTTAAACCCAGCTCTGCTCCTCCAGCTTCTCTGCCCTGTTTGACAGAGGTAAGGGTGAGAATGGAGCTGCTGCACCATTCATCAGCCAGGCCAAGGGCTGGGCTGTATTTTCATCCTCAGCTCTTTGTCTCTGCCTGGTGCCCTTTCAGAGCTGTTTGACCCCACAGAATGTCACAATTCCCCCCAAAATGGTCTCAAGTGGGATTGCTGGGCGGGACATGCAGTGGCTCCACCAGGGCACAAATTCTGAGCTTCTCTGTTCCATTTCCCTGAGATGATTTCATGGAACCACAGATCAGTTTGGGTTGGAAGGGAACTCAAAAACCATCCCATTCCTTGGGCAGGGACTCCTCCCACTGTCCCAGGCTGCTCCAAGCCCCAGTGTCCAGCCTGGCCCTGGCACTGCCACAGGCTGAACAGCCAGGACCTCTYTGGTTGCTCTCAGCAGCAACACTTCAGAGCAGCATGAGTTCCTCTGGCCAAAGAAATGAAAGTGCCTCTTCTGAGGTGGCTTAAAATGGGGAATGTCCTTGCCAGTGTCAGCCCTGTCCAAGCGCAAGATTTACTGCAGATCCCAGTTCTGATCCCCCGAGGCTCTGCTGAAGGAAGGAAATGTTTCCTTTCTCTGGGTGCCTCCAAGCCCTGCTCAGCCCTTGGCTCTGCAGAGCTCCTCCCGTGCTCAGAGGAGCTGTCCTGGCTGGGGCAGGTCCTGGCAGCTCAGAGCAGAAGGTCCCCAGGGCAGCAGGGCACAGATGCACCCCCTCTGCTCAGTGCTGGTGTTACAGTGCAGGAGAGGACTCGTCCCAGCTGCTCCCTGGGAGCCTTTTTGGGATCTCAACAGAAAACTGGAGAAGCCCAACACAGCCTGGTGGGGCCTGCCAGTGCCAAGAAAGTCATTCCATGGTGGGATGAGGGAAATCAAGGTGTTTCTGTGGGGAAATTCAGCCTGGCTTAGGCACTGACCTGAGCACATCCCTCTGCCTGCACCCCCRCAGAGAGAGGGGAAACCCCCAGTGCTTCATCCCTGGGCCTGGAAAAGGATCAGCTTTGCTGAGGGACAGAAGAAGTCCAAGGGCAGCTCTGGGTGTCCTTGCTCCTCACTCCAAAACAACTCCCTGCCACGCCCAGGCACCCCTGTCCCGGATCAGAGTGAGTTATAGGGACACAGGAAAATTGAGCAGGAGCCCAGGACTCTCTCTCACCTTCAAACTCCGTCTGGCAGTTGCCAGAGTTCTCGTTCAAGCTCTCCTCCTCGTTGATGATGATGTTCTCGATGTCCTTCATGGTGAGGTGGTCGCGGAAGGCGTGGTACAGGATGTGCTTCAGCTCCTCCAGCGTTATCCTCTGCATGTCAAACTGTGGGAGACAGCCCAGTTAACCCAGGGATGGGGCTCCCAGGAGAGCAGGCCTAGAGCAAGGCCACAATCCCCAGCTCGTGTTTATCAGCCTCATTTCAGCAGCTCGGGTGGGTTTGTGCTCTTTGGGGCTGGTTTCACTCTAACAGTCAATGCTGTAAATGGGTGTTGGCGCTGGTGGAGCAGCAGAGAAACCCAGAAACCCAACCCAGGGATGGCCTTGCAGGCTGGAGAGGCAGCAATCCAGTCCATCCCAACAGAGAGAAAACCCTCAGGGATTCCTCTGGTAGCTCTCACACCTCCCATGAGCCACAACCCTGTTTGTGCCCCCTTTTTTGTGTTCCTAACCCCCCAGTGGTGCCTGGAGGGAGGAACAAGCAGAGGACACTTCCCCCAGAGCTGACTCCTGCTGTGGATCCAGTAGAAGTGCTGTTCTTACACCAACCAAGTGTTGACCCCCCCAATTCCTGCTGAATGTGAACATTTTGCCCCAGCAGGACGTTGGCCATGTGCAGTTTGTGGTGTTAATGAATCCCTGCTAATGGTGCAGCAGAGAGGAGACACGCCCTGGCTGCTGTGCAGTGCCAGGGGAGCAGAGGAGTCTCTCTGGGTGTAGGAAAGAAGGCTGGAACTGTTCCAAGCCATGCTGAGTTTTCCTGAGTGCTGCAGAAGCTCCTCAAAGTGAGGCCTTGCAGCCCCAGCAGGGTTTGTGCACAGCAACCAGGGCCCTCCAGGGCTCCTCCACCCCACTGAGCCACCTCAGGACACCCAGAAAGGCCAAACCTGTTGGGAAGGATGCAAGTTTGACAAGAAAGTCTCACAGATCTGTGTGCTTGGCAGAAAGATTTTTTTGAATGTAAATCTGATGAAGGAATAGAGATGGAAGCAAGTTTTGATAGAGAAGAAAAGAACTGCTGAGCCAGTCTCACTGGATAACCAAGGAGGCAAAGGGGCTGTTAGTGAGAAGGGGTTTTTATGGCCTAGAGCAAAGGATAAACCCACCCCAAACAAGGAGATGTTTTTACCAAGCAGAAAGAGAGCACAGGCAAACAAGGCAGCAAATGTGGCAAGTAGAAAAAAGGCTTTCAGAATTTTCCACTGCAAGAAAACTGAGAAACAACTTCTGGCTTAAACTGAAATGTACTGACTTTTAGTGATTGGAGAACAGTAACATGAATATGGTAATTACAGTAGTTATGACAGGCTATAGRTAAAAGTAAAGGTATAGATTGGTTCTACTGTATGAAGATGCTCAGCAAAGTAAATAATGCATTGTAACCAAAAGGAAAGTCTATAATGCATTGTAACCTAAACCAAAGGGTCTCCAGGSCTGCCTGCAGCTGGAGCTGACAGCTGKGGGCACAGCTCTGTCACCCACCACCCTGGCCTGCTGTGACACCTTGGGCACAATAAACTGTATTTTGGACACAATAAACTGCATTTTGGATACAATAAACTGCATTTTGAAGAGCTGCCTGGAGTCTCACATCTCTCATTTCGGCTGCTACACAAACCCCTCTGGCTCAATGCCCCRGTGGAGGGAGGGCAATGCCAGCTCCCAGCTCCCTCTGCCCTGGGGTGGGGATGCAGCAGGAAATTCCCATTCCTTCCCCAGCCTGGGGAGAACAGGACAGAGCAGGCAGGACAGGACAAAGGGAATGGCTCCCAGTGCCAGAGGCCAGGGCTGGATGGGATGTTGGGAATCAGGAATTGTTCCCTGGCAGGGTGGTCAGGCCCTGGCACAGGGTGCCCAGAGCAGCTGGGGCTGCCCCTGGATCCCTGGCAGTGCCCAAGGCCAGGCTGGACAGGGCTGGGAGCAGCCTGGGACAGTGGGAGGTGTCCCTGCCCATGGCAGGGGGGGCACTGGATGGGCTCTGAGGTCCCTCCCACCCCAAGCCTTTTTGTGATCCTGATTCCCTGAAGGCAGAAAAGCCAAACCCACAAACTACAGCAAAGCCCAGATTTCAGTTGGCCTCGAGAATCATCCCTGAGGCAGAACTGGAAGAGAATTCCAGCAGAGGTTGAGCATCAGCCCTGAGGAGATGGAATGGGGTCCCCACAGGCTGAGGGGCTGCTCCTGCAGGCAGCTGGGGCTCAGTTTYAGGTTGGAGTTTCCCAGGATGAAGTCTCCAAAGGAATGCAGAAGGGGGTGCTGGCTGGGAATCCTTGGATTCACCCCCATGCAATCAGCACTGCAGGAAGCCACCCAGGAGGGCTGGGGACCCTGGGCAGCTTCACTGCCCCCTGCAAACCTCCAGCAACACCCCCAGCACTGCTGCAAGGCAACCAGAGGAATGATCCCAAATTTGCACACCTTCAGTTGCCAGGAGAAACGCTTTTTGTCATGGAACAGGATGTGAAGAGCACAGCTGCTCCCTTTACAACATTAAAGACAGCAGAGCAGGGCTGGTGAGATTTGTTCGTGCACAACAAAGCAGGATGGAAATTGGTGATTAAATCCCAGGGGGATTTGCAGCCCAGCTTTGAACTGGGCACCAAGGAGCCACTGGTGACGATGGGGTGCTCACTATTTTTAGCTGAATCCCTGAGGAATGAGACAGCAGAAAAACCAAACCCATCAGCCCTGCTGCTCACAGAAATGCTTTTATCTGGACAGAGCCAGAACTTTGTCTCTGGTCTCTGCTGTCCACTCCCCTGCACATTTCCTGCAGCAGGGTTGGGATGGTGCAGGAAATGAGCGAAGGGAGTTGGGGAAACTGGTGTTTCTGTGGGTGCTGGATAAAACCAGAGGGATGTGTGCAAATCTGCCTGCACACACAGGGATAGATGGGAATATTGCAGGGCCCAGATTGAGCAAAGTACACTCATTTTCCTTCATTAACCCCTCGGAGGATGAATGATTTTGCACCTGTGCAATGAGCAGGGGTCAGGTAAGAAAACCTTAGGCTGAGCAGCTCAGGAGTGATGAGAATCCCAGGATGGGAGGGGTTGGAAGGGACCTTAAATCCCATCCAGTGCCGCCCGTGCCATGGCAGGGACACCTCCCACTGTCCCAGGCTGCTCCCAATGTCACASACATCTTTCATGAAAAATCCTTTCCTTAGGATTTTTCCTCCTSAGAAGCTGAGAGGCCTCAGGAACAAAATGTAACCAATGGTTATCTGCTGCTGTGGAATGCAACAGGTGCATCTGGGATTGGCCCATGTTGGTTGTTTCTAATTAATGGCCAATCACAGTCAGCTGGGTCGGACACAGAGGCCRAGCCACAAACCTTTGTTATCTTTCCTTTCTATTCTTAGCTAGCCTTTTGATGAAACCTTTTCTTCTATTCTTTTAGTATAGTTTTAATATAATATGTAACATAAAATAATAAATCAGCCTTCTGAAACATGGAGTCAGATCCTCGTCTCTTCCCTCATCCAAAAACCCCTGTGAAGACGGTCACACTCCCAGCCCCAGTGTCCAGCCTGGCCTTGGGCACTGCCAGGGATCCAGGGGCAGCCCCAGCTGCTCTGAGCACCCTGGGCCAGGGCCTGCCCGCCCTCCCAGGGAACAATTCCTGATTCCCAACATCCCATCCATCCCTGCCCTCTGGCAGTCTGACCCCATTCCCTGCTCCTGTCCCCCAGTTCCTGGTGCAAGGTCCCTCTCTGCCTTCCCCGGGTCCCCTCCAGAGCCTGGCCGGTGCTGGGAGCTCTCCAACACCCCCCTATTCCCCAGGCTGCACAGCCCCAGCTCCTTCAGCCTCTCAGTCTCTGCCATCCTCACCCTCTCTCCCAGCATTGCCACTGAAAATTCTCTGCAGAGTCCTCTGTCCTCCTGCTCTGCTCCAGGCTGGAGCACAAACACAACTGTGGGGATCAGTTCATCCTTAAATTGTGCCAGCAGTAATGACTTGAGGGGTTTGGGGTCTTCCTGTTCCAGTTAAAATCTGTCTGGAGGGAAGGAATTGTTCTCTTGACAAATGCTCAGCTGCTGCTGCATCTCAAATGTTATGCTAATAGAGAGAGAAATTATCTTTTTAACTTGTTTTGTTGTCATTTGTATCCTTTAGGAGGTGGAACAACCTCAGATGGGATTCAAAATCACCCTCACTGGCTCACAGGAGCTGGGCTTGGTCTTTGGGGGCCCCTTCCACCTCAGAACCCTCTGCCAATCTGTCAATCTATGCAGTGATCTTTGGTCTCTGCCCCTTGCAGGACAGCCACCCTCCCTGAGCCTGTGTCACCCTGGCACAGTGTCCAGGCTGGCTCCAGCTCGGGGCAGGCAGGGACAGGCTCTGCTCGAGCTCCCAAGTCATTCCAGTCATCCCTGCTCTCCAAGCCAGCAATCTCCCTGATTCACTTTTCAATTACTCTGGGTTTTATTGTGGTAATGACAGGAACCAGGGAGCAACTCTTAACTTTTATTGACTCCGTGGGGAGGAAAATGGGGACTGTGGCAAGCTGGAAACTTTCTATAGGATTTATAATTAGGGGAAATCAATGGAGCTGCTTGTGAGCCTCAGAATAATTCACTGTGAGCAGTAAAACAAACTGAGCTGAGGCAGCTCCAGGTGCTGCTGTGAGTGGAGAGCACCAGGAATGGGCACTCAGCTCCTGAGGGACCCTGAGGCTGCAGGATGCTGTCCCATGAGATATCTGGGAGGGGAAGTGGACCTGGTCCAATCCAGCCTGTAGCTTCCTTCTTGACTTCAAATTCCTGCAGGAAATGAACCCCGACCTCAGTTCCTTGAGGTTCCCCAATCAAAATTTCCCATATTTGTGTCTGCCTTGCCTGCAGAGCCTCATTCCCAGGGAGTTCTGTGTCCTCTGCTCTGTGCAGGAGTGGCTCAAAGGGAAGGGCTTATTCCTTGAAGGGGTTAAATGCTGGAACAGCCCTCCTGAGCATTTCATATCAGCTCAGCTTTAAACAAAAGAGTGGGAGGCTCCTCTCTGCAGTGCCAGGGTGGCCCTGCAGGTGGGTGAGGCCAGGGGACCCTGCAGGGATGGGAGCAGGGCCACTCTGGGGTCCTGCAGGGCCTTTTAAAGCCACTTTGCCCAACAAGAGGTGGCACTGGCAGCTCTGGTGGGGAGGTTTAGCTGGGAGAGCACTTAGACCCAGGTTTCCCACATAAAGCACCTGGAAGGATCAGCTGGGACTGGTGAGGGCTCCAGGTGGAGCAGGATTTTGCCTCATGTTCTGAAAATTAATTCTGCAACCCCAAAAGCTTCAAAGAATCAGAGAATCATTTAGGCTGGATGTCAGATTAAGTTTTTTCTTGACCCAGAGATGGGCAACTGAGAGGTGTTTTAAAAACTTTTATTCCATTTTCAGTCTCATGTGAAGGGTGAGACAATACAGATGTTAGAATTCACACCCTCACAATCAGAAGCCAATTATTCCTAATCACAATACACTATCAGTGTTTCTTGGCTATCAGCTTTTGCCACACCATGCTGTAAGTGCCTTAAAGCCAATAATCTAAAATTACCCCTTGTGGGTCCCACTACAATGCATCTTTCATAGTTCTATTTCTCTATTTCTCCAGAGTATCCGGTCTTATTTGCAAGGCCACCTTTTGAAACTTGTTTCCAGTTCCATTTCTCTCTCAGCAATGTCTGTCCTATTCCACAGCATTTCTAAGTCATCATTGTGAGCCTTCTGTCAGGCTTTGGGAATTCTCTGCAAATCCCACAGCTGGAAAACATCCTTGAGTCCAGCCATGGGCTGACCCCAGTTCCAGCACTAAACCAGCCCAAAGCAGCACATCAGCAGTGACCCCTGCATGGCCCCAAGCCCCCTGTCCATGCTCCACTGAGCTCTGCTTTGGGGCAGCCCTGGACAATCTCAGAGCAACAAACCAGGCCCTTGTTTTGCCCTCAGACCTTCTGCATGGCTTGAATAATCCCAGGGCAGCTGCAGAGGGGCTCTGGCCACAATGGGGATGGGACCCCAAAAACACCTGGAGTCCGCAGAGCAGCTCTGGGCTTTTTGCACATGTACAGATAGATTTGTATGGAGAAATGTCTTATTATATATTATTATTGTCTTATTATATATTATTATTGTTGCTATTGTTGTTATTACTGCTATTATGGTTATTGTTGTTGTTATTACACCATATTAATAATATTATCATCATCATCATCATTTTCATTATCATTATTACTTAGAGGGATGAAGCACCTCTCCTGTGAGGAAAGGCTGGGAGAGTTGGGATTGTTCAGCCTGGAGAGGAGAAGGTTTGGGGTGACCTCACTGTGGCCTTCCAGGACCTGAAGAAGCCAACGAGGAAGATGGAGAGAGACTTGGGACAAGGGATGGAGGGGCAGGACACAGGGAATGGATCCCACTGCCAGAGGGCAGGGATGGATGAGATGTTGGGATGGAATTGGGGAGGCCCTGGCACAGGGTGCCCAGAGCAGCTGGGGCTGCCCCTGGATCCCTGGCAGTGCCCAAGGCCAGACTGGACAGGGCTGGGAGCAGCCTGGGACAGTGGGAGGTGTCCCTACCCATGGCAGGTGTTTAAAACTTTATGGTCTTAAGGTTTCTTCCAACCCAAACCACTGTGGGATATGATGATATTAAATTTTAAAGTATAAAACGTATAATGTATAAACACACAACACAAATACACACACACATATATATATATATATATATATACGGGAACATATGAAATATTTGCCAAATGTCCCTCTCCAAACCTCTCCCAACCTGCGAGAGGGAGCAGTGCTCCAGCCCTGATGGATTATCCCCTCGGGATATTCCACAATGCCCAGTGTGGATCTGGAGCATCCCTCAGAGCTGCTGGCTCTGTGACTCCTGGGACGGGGCTGGAGTGGCCCCCTCGTGTCTGCAGGAGCTCCTGGGGACACCTTTGGCTCTGGAGATGGGAAATGCTGCTGGGCTGGGCTGCAAGGAAACGCTTTTCCATCCACAAACAAACCCAGAGCTGTAATTCCCTCCTGGAGATGGAATTCCCTCTGCTGGTCTCATTCCCTGCTGAGGCTGGTCCCAGCCTTTCCTAGGCCCAGACTAATTTTGGGGCAGGATTTAAGCAGGGCAGTGGGTGTTTGGCTGTGCCTCCCCTTCCCAGCTGGGATCTGATGGTTCTTAACTGGGCTGAGAGGAATAGGCCCCCTGAGAGGCACCACCTCCCCCACACACAGCAGGAATGTTAATGCTGGCCACATTCAATTAACTTGAAATAGTTTAGTAAACCACAGAGAAGTGGTGGTTTGGTGGTTTTTTAATTGGAGAGTGCTCGGAGGCTGCAGCACAAATTAACAGGCCCCAGCAATTCCTGTGGTGTGGGTTTAGGGCTGCCAGGCCTTGCCCCAGGGCGGATCCCAATCAAAGGGAATCCCTAACGAGGGCTGCACCTTCCTGACCTTCCATGGCAGGCCTGGGGGAGCCTCGGGAGAGCAAACTCCTCACAGCTAATGAGGGCTGAAGCTGGGAATTCCCATCTGCCACCGACCATCTTCTGCCTGCCCCCCAGGTCTGGAGCTCTCATGGGCTCCTGTCCTGGGGTAAATCCAGCACTGGGCTGAGGTAAAACTGCCCTGATGGTGCTGTTCGGAAATGGCAGGTGGCAGCCTCAAAAACAGCCAAATAATTCACACAATAAATAATTCACACAGAAAAGAAAAAAAAAAAGACAGGATTTCTCAGCRTAGGACATAACAGTTGTTAAATATTTAAGCAAAAATTCACAGAATCACAGAATGACTGGGTTGGAAGAGACCTTCAAGACCATCGAGTCCAACCCAGCCCCAACAGCTCAACTCTCCCCTGGCACCCAGAGCCACATCCAGGCTTTGTTACACACACCCAGGGATGGTGACACCACCACTTCCCTAGGCAGCCATTCCAGAACTTCATCACCCTTTCTGTGAAAAACTTCTTCCCAATACCCAACCTGTATTTCCCTTGGTGCAGCTSGAGGCTGTGTGCTCTGGGTCTGTCAGTGCTGCTGGAGACAGAGCCCAGCCCCAGCTGAGCACAGGCACCTTTCAGGAGCTGCAGAGTGATGAGGGCAGCCCTGAGTCTCCTTTTCTCCAGGCTGAGCACTCCCAGCTCCCTCAGTGGTTCCTCACAGGGTTTGTGTTCCCAGCCCCTCTCCAGCCTCGCTGCCCCCTCTGGATGTGCTCGAGCATCTCAAGGTCCTTCCTAGTGCTGTCCTGTGATATCCTGACGTAGTTTGACAGAAGTAGGTTTTCTGGGATATGCTGTGATCACTAATGGGTGCTCAGATCTGAATATTGGCACGTGGTTTGCCACTGGGGGTCTGGATACGCCTCTGAGAACACAGGGGTTAAAAGCAGAGCACTCGCGGGGGAAGTTCTCTTGAATTCCGCGAGGGAAGCCGGTCAGACCTCCCCTGGCCCMGCYGTCCGCTGCTGGGCGGGGCAGGGGAAGCCATGCGGCCGGGTGAGGTAGGCCGGGCCTTGGACAGAGATGGGAGGTAGGCCTGGCCGAAGGGTGGAAGAGAGAGAGACCGGGAGCCATCGGGCAGTTCCCCCCCACCCTGGAAGACAGCGAGAGAGAGAGAGAGAGAGAGAGAGAGAGAGAGAGACAGACAGACAGACAGACAGAGAGACAGAGAGAGAAAGAGAGCCGGTTCCTGGGACTGTTACCTTGAAATTTGATATCGTGTGCTGCCAGCACAGCCCGGCCTGTGGAGAAGGAGGAGGGGGGTGCACCAAGAAGGAGTTCGGCTGCTTGTGGGAGATTTTAACCCCTTTTTGGACAATGAAAACTTTGCAGAGCATTGACCTTTCCTGAAGGAGAGATGGAGTGGAGGATGAAGAAGGAAATGGGCAAGTGTGAAGGTCTGGGCAAGTGAGAGAGATGTTGGAGGAATGGAGAAGAACCTTAGTGGGAAGAGATGATGGAGTGGCTTATGCTGGACTCTTTTTGTATAGCCATGGACGGAACCATGTTTCCTTGTGATACAGAGACTGCATTCTWGGGGGAGGCAATGGCTCAGGACCAAGAGAGTTTAGTGTGGGTACCCCTTGGCCCCAGGGGGTGAAATCTGGGGGAGACAGGTGTCCCAAAGCTGAGACTGTGCTCTTTTTGAAATGGGACAAAGCATCCTTAAAAGACGACCCTAGAAGCAGCTCTGGTCCGTGTTCAGTGGTGAGAGCACTGGACATGAAAGGGAGAGGTCACCATGGCACAAGAAGGACTCCTCTCCTCTTGATGAACTGATGATTGATTGTCTGAGGGGTGGTGCCGGACCAAGAGTTGGTGATTTGGGAGATGGATGTATTGGAAATGTTCTGGGGGGAGGAGGAAATGTATTTGAAGTTTTCATTTTTCCTGGGTGTGTTCCTTTTTATATATAGTTGTAGTGTAGTTAATAAAGTTTTCTTTTCTTTATTTCTAAGTAGGAGCCGGCTTTGCTTATTCCTGGTCACATCTCACAGCAGATATCAGGGAGAAGGTATCTTCACGGGGRCACTGGCATTGCGCCAGTGTCAAACCATGACAA
Organism: Cardinalis cardinalis; assembly: GCA_014549065.1. Classification (NCBI taxonomy): domain Eukaryota; kingdom Metazoa; phylum Chordata; class Aves; order Passeriformes; family Cardinalidae; genus Cardinalis; species Cardinalis cardinalis. The sequence goes on along the minus strand of JACDOX010000221.1, from coordinate 344,464 downwards.
TATGAAATCCTGTGTCCCTCTGTAGGAACGCGATTCCACCCTGAGCTGTTCCCCCCTGGCTCAGTCAGTGTGAGCACAACAAGGGGGTTTGGGGCAGATCACTCTGAGGCTGTGCCACAACTCCAAATATTCCAAGGAGGGAAAAATCCTTCTGTGTTTGCCCCACAAACCCCCCCATCAGGGGAGAGCAGGGGCTCTGCACCCCAGGGGGACCCTCGAGCGGCTGTGTCTGGTCTTAGGGAAAGTAATCCACAAACACCAGAGGTTTGTGTCCAAAGAGGAGCCAGAGGAGTCCTTTTACTTTATTCCAATAAAGGGAGAGGCCGTGGGGCATTCCCCTGGGGTCTCTCAGATTTTTGGAGGATGCAGCCTCCTTTTTATCCCAATTTCCAGCCACCTTTCCCTTTTCTCTTTCCCCATTTCTGAGGTACTTGAGAGGTTCAGACTTCCCAGAACACCTGATCCCAAAGATTTCCCTCTAATGTATAACCCTCCCTTTTAATTTTTAATTCTTATGGAATTTAGGGATTTTCTTCCTCATTGTTTCTTTCATGTTTCAATGTCTAATTTTGTTTATCAGCAAACCTAAAGTTTATTTGTAAAAGCAAATATCTTTTTCCACTCATCAATCAGTGGAATCCTTCCCATTGTTTCTTTTATCTTCTAATGCTGGTTTTATCTCCCAGCAGACCCACAGCTTGTTTGTACAGACAAATCTGCCATTCCTCTCATTGGGAATGCTGAAATTCCTATCCAGGCAGCAGCTGGATGTGAGGGCACCTCTGCTGTGTGCCAGGTGAGGCTGGTGCCACGCCAGGTGCCCAGGACAGACACTGCCCATGACAGCAGTGACACAGACAGGGTGACACACCTGTGACACAGTGACAGCAGTGACTCACCTGACAGCACAGGGGGACTGTGGAGCCAGGGGAAGGCCAGGCCCTGCAGAAATACCCTCCCCTGGCAGTTTCACTGAGCACTGACCCTCGGGCCTTCTCCCCATTTCTCTGCCTGCAGAGAGCATCTTTAATCTGCTCCTGGGTGGGATGAGGCAGCAGAAACCCCAGTGAGGGGAATGAATGGGCCCTGCTGCTGCTGCTGTCTCCTGGAAGCCTTGAGCCAAAGGAAACCAATTTTTATTTAACAGCTACAAATGTTCTGAGAACGCTAGGAGAAGTGGATTAGAAGGTGAGACCTGTTCCTGGGCTGCACAAAGGACACAGTCATTAATAAAGGCTTTACAAACCAGCCCCAGAGCTGCTGGGGGGGACTTGAGGCATCCTTGGCACTGCTGATGGTGCTTAATGAAAAATAATAACAAGGAGGCAGCAMGGAGAGCTTCTAATCCTGCTGTGCAGCACCAGGCAGAGCCAAGACAGAATCCAGAAAGGCTTAGGCTGGGAGGGACCTCAAAGTTCATCCAGTGCCACCCCTGCCATGGCAAGGACACCTTCCACTGTCCCAGGCTGCTCCCAGCCCTGTCCAGCCTGGCCTTGGGCACTGCCAGGGATCCAGGGGCAGCCCCAGCTGCTCTGGGCACCCTGGGCCAGGGCCTGCCCACCCTCTAAAGCAGAAGGGAAAAGAGAAAAAAATCCCAAAGTTTTTATTCTATATTTCCATCAGCAGATGATGTTCAGCCACTTCCCAGAAGGACTCCAGCCCCTGGAGTTTCCCCAAAGGCAAACATGGTAAATAACAAATTCCTCCCTTCCTCCTACTTTTCTTAGCTTTTCTATCTGAGCTGACATGGTCTGGAATACCCCAGGACCTCAGGACTGGCACCTTCTCATTTGCAGGACATGAAATATTGAAAAGACATTTTTTTTTTCTCAGTGAGAAATTCACCTAAAGCAGGAGAAATTCATCTGTGCTGGGAAAAGTCATGATTTGTCAAACTGGCACTTTGTAAGGAGAAGGAAGAAATAACAAATTTGAAATGCCATTCCTGACATGGCTAATGGGGCCCAGGAGCTGGCAGAGAGGAGCTGGAAGTGCCACCAGCAGCGTGTCCCAGAGGGGCCTGCCCAGCATGCACAGCCAAGGCACACAAACACCACTTTTGGGGTTATTTTCCAACTCCCCCCAAGCTGTAGGAACCAGGGTGTTGCAGTGTGTTTTTATTTTGCAGGTTTTTGTTTGATTTGTTGTTTGGTAGTTTTTTGGGCTTTTTCCCCCTTGCTTTTAGAGTGACACAGACTTGTCTTTGTTATTCAATTGAGCCAGGTGTCAGTTTATCTATTTGCTACTTAGCTACTTTTCTGCCAAGTTTCAAACCCCTTCCTCCCACATCCAGTTGTTAACCCTCCTGTCCCAAGCAGTTTTCCTCCCTTGTATCCTTTGCCCTTGTGTTCCACCCCCAGTTCTCCTGATTAGCTGGCACTGTATCCTCCCTTGAGACCTGCCCCCCCATATAAGCTRTTGCTTGCTCCCAGCTCATTGCCTGGGACCCCAAGACTCAGGGGGTGTAACATCAGATAAAGGAACCCGGTGCCACCCCAGGCCCGTGCTGCTGCCGTGGCCTCTTTGTTCTGTGTTGCGCCTTCACTGGTAGCTGGGATCCTGCAGAGCCCTGAAAGAGGGGGATTGTCACCCCCCCATTGTCAYCCCCCCACTGTCACCATCTAGCCGGGACGTGCGACAGCTGGCGCCCAACGTGGGGCACCGCCTGTGACTCCAAGAGGAGCTGAGCRGCAAATTTAAAAGGTTCCTGGACTCTCTCCCGCCCTTCCCGGTGTTCAGACGCTCACCCAGAGGCAGAGAGAGAAAGCTCACCAGAAAACCCTGAGCAGACAGCACCAGGGTGTCTCTGAAGGCCAACCCATCACCCCMACATGTGCAGAGAGCTGGCAGGGCAGCTCCCCTGGTGCTGTCATGGATCTCTCCTGACACGTCAGGAGCCCTGAAGCAAGTCAGTGAATCTCAAATTCACCCAGTGCAAACCCTCCCCTGCTGCAGCTCAGCTCAGCAATTCCAGGGCACAGGATGTGAAAAATTGGTGCTGGTGCACCAAGGCTCAGAGGATGGGAAGGAAGGATGGACAGAAATGATTTGAATATTTTGAATTTGTTTCTCTCTGTCACCTTGTGCTGGGATGTGGATTTGTCTTTCCTTATGTTTGCATGTTGTAATTATTTTTATGCCACCTTTTGCACTGCACATAGCAACCATTGTTTGAAACCAAGATTAATTCAGCTGAAAACCACGACATCAAAACTAAAGCCTGGAGTATCTGCTCAGTTACTCCAGTGCAGGGAGTCCATGATTTTTTTCTTTGCCATGCTGCAAACAAGGTGATCACTTCTGAAGTCCCCTCCAGCAATTCACTTGGCATTTGTGAGCTCCTGGCAGCAACCAATAACAGAGAGAGACAGCAGGAAATACAGAGCAGCTGTCAGTGCTGAAAAATAAACTTCAGCAAACTGATTTTAATGCCTGACTCAGTCTGCACCAAGGAGGGAGCCCTGGCATCTCCACTCTGGGATAATGAACAGCTTTTCCTGCAGGAAGGCTCAGGGAAAGCAGGAGCAGAGCTGGGCCCCTGCACAGGTGATCCCACAGCAGAGTGCAGGTGAAATGTGGGCAGAGCTCACCTGGGGAACTCCTGGGCACAGCAGGGATGGTGCAGATTGGGAACACATTGAGGAGCTCCACGTGCTTGTTTGGAGCCCACTGGGAGTGCAGTGGGACCCTCCCAGCAGCAGCTCTCCGTCCCACCATCTGCACCAGGAACACGGCACAGGGGGACCCCAGGGGTTCCTCAGAACAGAGCACGCAGCAGATGGGGCAGGTGCAGGGAATTTTCCTTCCCTGCCTTGTCTGAACTGCCCCATCACCAGATTTTGCTGGGCTGTATCACAATAAATAAATGCCTTTGGATTATCTTTTATTAGAGGGTTTGGATTATCTTTTATCTTTTATTAGAGGGTTTGGATTGTCTTTTATCTTGGGGTGTCCTTTATGGCAGATCTGACCATGAGTCTCTGGGGAGCTGAATGTAGAATCACAGAATATCCTGACTGGAAGGGGTCCCCAGGGATCATCCAGTCCAGCTCCTGACACCCTAACAATCCCACCCTGGGCATCCCTGGAGYTCCTGGAGCTCTGGCAGCCTCGGGGCYGTGCCCATTCCCTGGGCAGCYTGGGCAGTGCCAGCACCCTCTGGGGTAAGAACCTTTCCTGATCTCCAGCCTGAGCCTGCCCTGGCCCAGCTGGGGACTGTCCCCAAGGCAGGAGAGCCCTGCCCCATCCCAGCCCTGAGCTCCCACCTTGGAGCAGCCACAGCACAGGAGAAAGCTCTGACCCAGGCCTGTGACATCAGGCTGCTAATTGCACTTCAGTTCTGCATTAATTAGAGAAATATTTAGCTCAGTGACACTTAAGGACTCTTGTCCCACTAAAATAAACGGAATAAATTGTCACATGGCAGTTCAGCTCCCCCACCCTGTGCTTTGCTGGAGTAGGGCTTGGAGAGCCCAGGGACAGCACCTGGGGCCAAATCAGAGCTGGGCTTCCAAACAGAGCCCAGTGCTGGAGATGGAGCAGCTCTGCTGGGAGAGAGGTGGCAGAGCTGGGAATGCTCACCTGGACAGGAGAAGCTCCAGGGTGACCTCACTGTGATCTTGCAGGGCCTGAAGGTGCTGACAGGAAAGATGGAGAGAGACCTGGGACAAGGGATGGAGGGACAGGACACAGCGAATGGCTCCAAATGGATAGAGGGCAGGGCTGGATGGGATAATGGGAATCAGGAATTGTTCCCTGGGAGGGTGGGCAGGCCCTGGCACAGGTGCCCAGAGCAGCTGGGGCTGCCCCTGGATCCCTGGCAGTGCCCAAGGCCAGGCTGGRCAGGGCTGGGAGCACCTGGGACAGTGGGAGGTGTCCCTGCCATGGCAGGGGTGGCGCTGGATGGGCTTTGAGGTCCCTCCAACCCAACCCATCCTGGCACTCTGTGATGCTGGATATGGAAAATGAGCTTTATGCCACACTGAAATCTCCCTCCCTCACTGATTCCTCCTGATACCAGAACATTCCCCTGGCAATAATTCCCTATTTCTCTTTATCCCACTGAGTCCAAGACCTCATCTGGCGCCTTGCTGAAGCCTCCTCGGCTCTGCAGGCACCAATCTAATTTTCTCACCGAATTATGAMATGTGTTAATAAAATCCAGCTCATTCCAACCCTGGAGTCCTCAGCTCCTGCCCCAGCCCTGGAGAAGGACATGAACCTTCCACAGCTTGAGCAGGGATATTTCTCTAATAGGAAATGTCACTGATCCATGAAAACTCTGAGCCCTGAGTTCATTAAAACCTCATTAATTGGAGGCCTAATGGTGAGAGGGAAGGACCTGGCAGCCTGACCCGAGCTGACTGCAGACCCTGGCAGGGACCAGGAGAAATGGCATTTAGAGATGTGACCAATTCCATCCCTGGAAGAAGAACCTGTTGTGAGGGACACCAGCACCAGCTTTGGGCTGGCCTTTTGCCTGGAAAGGATCTCAATTTCATCAGTCCTTGAGTCCAGTTTTGGTTTCATCAGTCCCTGCGTGCAGTTCCTTTGCAAATGTTACTTCATGTTTGTTATTTGCCCAAGAGCCTTGGCTCAATGGCAGCATTTTCATCCCGTTCCATCTGCTGGAGAAATTCCTTCTTTTGCAAAATAAAAATTCACAGATTTTGCAGAAGAAAAAGCTGAGGACAGAGGCTGGATCAATCCTGTGACAGTCAGTGGAAGAAGGACCAGGCTGCAAAGCCAGGCTGTCCCTTGCCTTCCCTTCAGCCCTGACCCAGGAACATCTCCAGAGCTCCATTTGCAGAGGACAAAGTGTCTGCTCAAGTTCAGATGGGATTGTGATCCCTGGGAATTTGGGATCTTAACACATCCATCCTGCTGGGTGAGGGAGGGTTGAGTTTGTCAAGGATTTATCTTGAACTTTGCTCATTTGTCTGAACCAGTGCAAACCCTGCTGCATTCCTGCCCTGCACAGGGACCCTGAGGGTTTGGGGTGAGGCTTTGTGGATCCTCCCAGCTCTCAGGGTGACCCTGTGGGTTTGGGGTCAGGCCTTGGGTGACCCTGTGGGTTGGGGTCAGGCCTTGTGGATCCCCCCAGCTCTCAGGGCTGACACCCCCTCAGTGCCTGCCTGCACAAGAGCCCTTTGGAAAGGTCCTGCTCCTTTCCTTGCCTGGGCTCAGGCTCCACMAGCAGCTCCAGAAAGTCCTTTTCCCTCTTCCTTGGTGACACATGTCAAGTTTTGTGTTTTCCCTGCTCCCAACAAGCTGCCTTTCCCTGCAGGGAATCTGAGCTCCCTGCCCAGCTGTTCCAGCTCATCAGCTCCTGTCATCCCTGACACTTTTCCTGGCACTCTTCATCCTGGTCTGAAATCCCTCAGGAGAGAGAAATCCACATCTAGTGAGGGTTTGAGGGGCTCCTTTTCTGCCCCTTTTCAGCCACCCTGAGGGGAAGTTGTGCTTTGCTGCTCTAAGAATCCTTTCACAACAGCTGATTTCACTAAGGAGTGGGTGAAGGAAAGCAAAAAGAAAAGAACAATCTAAAATGCACCAAGAGCTGCTGCTCTTTGGTAGTTCAGAATTGCTGAATCCCAGAATGGTTTGGGTTGCAAAGGGCTTTAAAATCATCTCCTGCCCTGGGCAGGGACACCTTCAAGAGACCAGGCTGCTCCAAGCCTGCTGTTTCATCATCTCTGTGCTCCCTCTGTAACCTGCCCATTTACTGTGCAGCAATTTTGCTGTCAGTGCTGGAGCCAGGTTGAAATATCTGCTCTCTACCTGAGTGTGTCAAGTGCACTTGGATTTTATCAGAGAGATAAGGTGWGCAGACTCTGTCACGTCTGCGTGGGGCTTAGGCATTAAAACAGGTCCATTTTTCACTGATTTTGGTTTTTTTCCTAGTAAAGGGAAATGTGGGTTCTTCGGGATTTGGTTTTGGGGGTTTTTGCTTTGTTTTGTTTTTAAATTCTGTTTGTGTTTTTTTCTCTTTTGGCAACGTGGTCGAYTGAATAAAATTGACATTTAGGCAACAAAAGTTCACAACAAACTCTGCCACCTTCTGTATTAAAGCTTTTCTTTCCCTCTGCATGCTCTGCTTGGAGAAGTTTGATGTTGTTGTTGATTCTCCAAGGGAGAAGCTGGGAAGCTGCAGGGAAGGGAGTCCCTGAGCCCCCAGAACTGCTCCGGGAGTGTGTGTGCACATCCACATCTGTCAGCACTGAGGTAATCAATAGGAAGGCATTGAAATATATAATTTGAAGCAGTTTGCAGCATTCATGAATAATTTTCAAATTATTTGGGAACAGAGAAGTTATCAGAGTTGACAAGGCAATGTTATATGCAGTGAGAAGGAATGAAACTTAGTCTTCAATTGATATATTCTGTCAATTAATAAAGAAATGGATATAAATGAGGTGCTCAGGAGCTGGGAGAACAAAGGGGAATCTGCTTCTCTCAGAGCTTAAAAAGCCAAAGCAACACGTACTGGGGAAGATGGGAAAAGACACCCTGGGAACAGGTGTTAGTGTTAGCTGCTCTTTAGAGGTGCTAATGAAAACTCCCTGAAATGAACGGGATCACAGGGAATCCTGAGGATTCGATAAATTTCCGGGATTTGGTTGTGTAAATTTGACATGCCTCCATCAAGGAGATGTTATCACTCCTCGAGTCAGCCCTGCAAAAAGCTCCGGTAAATCTCCCTGAGCTAATTGCTCTTTAATAGTTTGTTTTGTGAGCACTCGCTAATTRCAAGTCAGGCAGCTTTGTGAAAACACATCTGAAATATTCCTACAGGTGAGTAATGGGTTTGGGGAAGAAAGGGATTTTTGACAGAGTGTGGTTTGTGAGTCTGGGGTGATCTGAAGTCCTGCTTCAAACACCAGCACTGAGGCAGAGCCTTCTTGTTATTAGACATAAATAATTCATCAGGTGAGGACATCCAGGTAGCTCTGGCCTTTCTCTGGGTACTGCATTTTAAATTAAAAATAACCCAACTCTTTATGCTGTTGTTTGTTAATTAATTCTTGCAGGTTTCGCTCAGACTCTGCCATTTGGGCCCAGTACAGGACACAGAGGTTGATCCCAGCCGGGAGCATTCCCAGAGAGATGGGGAACAGGAGGAGCTGCAAAATGGGGCTGGGAGGACCYAGGGATGTGTGACACTGCTGAGACCCCTCAGACCCTGGGGACAGCCCTGGGCCCCTCAGGACAATGCAGACCCTGAGGGGCTGGAGCGTGTCCAGGGAAGGGAACAGAGCTGGGRAGGGTCTGGAGCCCCAGGAGCAGCTGAGGGAGCTGGGCAGGGGCTCAGCCTGGAGCAAAGGAGGCTCAGGGGGCCCTTGTGGCTCTGCACAGCTCCTGACAGGAGGGGACAGCCGGGGGGGTCGGGCTGTGCTCCAGGGAACAGGGACAGGAGCAGAGGGAACGGCCTCAGGCTGGGCAGGGGAGGTTTAGATGAGAAAATAGGAACAATTTCTTCACTAAAAGTGTTTTCCAGCAGTGGTGGAATCCCCATCCCTGGCAGTGCCCAAGAAGTGTGGATGTGGCACCTAGGACATGTGACAAAAACAGGAGCAGGCTCCCGGTACTAAAGTGATTTCAGCATTTATTCTAACAAAAGAAAGGCCCAGAGCAGGGGGCCCGGGCCGGGCAGGAGCGCTCCCACCGGCGCTGGGGCTGCTCAGCAGCGATGGCCCCGATGTCCCAGGTGGAGCAGCACGGATTCACTGAGTCAGGAGCCCCTTTTTATCCTGTTTTTTGTCCCTTTGGATTGGTTTCTGTTTGGATCCTTCATTTGCATGAAGGTTTAAGGCCTTGATTGGCCATTACAGGTCTGTGCAGGCTGGCTTGTGGTGCACTTCACTGAAGTGTGTTATGGTACCTTGAGTACCCTGTTTCTTATAACGACCCTTTTAACCCCTTTTTCAATATAACCACACTAACAGTACATGCTTACCAGACTATCAGCTGTTTTACAACTGTCACAGACATCTTTTATGAAAAATCCTTTCTTTAGGATTTTTCCTCCTGAGAAGCTGAGAGGCCTCAGGAACAAAATGTAACCAATGGTTATCTSCTGCTGTGGAATGCAACAGGTGCATCTGGGATTGGGCTCATGTGGTTGTTTCTAATTMATGGCCAATCACAGTCAGCTGGCTCGGACTCTCTGTACRAGACACAAGCTTTTGTTATCATTCCTTCTTATTCTTTTCTTATGATGAAATCCTTTCTTCTATTCTTTTAGTGTAGTTTTAATATAATATATATCATAAAATAATAAATCAGCCTTCTGAAACATGGAGTCAGATCCTCGTCTCTTCCCTCATCCTCAGACCCCTGTGAACACCACCACATACAACAGTTTCTAAGCTATTTTTAACAACATGGTTTAGTGGTGACCATGGTGGTGGTGCYGGGCTGATAATTGGGCTGTTGCAGCCATCACCACCCTGGCATTGCCTGGGGGAACCTTCAAGGCCTTTGCAAACAAATCTCCACAGTGCCCCAACAGCACCCCTGGCTCTGACATTCAGATGTGGGGAGGCCAGGACAGAGTCATGAACTGACTTTATTAAGTCACAGCACGAATTCTCACTGAGGAGCTTGGCAAAAAGTAAAATTAAATAAAATGAGTGTGCTAAAAATCCCAACTGTATCTGCTTATTTTCTGGAATAGCCCCAGGCTCGGCCAGGGGAGGCTCAGGGTGGACATCAGCAGGAATTTCCCCATGGGAAGCAAAGTCAAGGATTGGCAGGGGCTGCCCAGGGAGGTTTGGAGTCCCCATTCCTGGAAGTGGCACTGGGTGCTCTGGGCTGGGGACAAGGTGGGGATGGGGCAGGGTGGGTTCAATGATCTTGGAGGGATTTTCCAGCCCCAGTGATCCTGGGATTCTGTGTGGTCCATGTGCAGCAGAGGCAGGGCTGGTGCTGAGGTTCCCTAGGAGACACAACAGCAACCCCAGCAAACCCCAAGGGCAGAAAGTCCCTCCCACCCTTACATTGCATTTCTCCATCTAACTTCAGCCTTTACTGGGACTTCCAGATCGGTGGAATGGGATAAATTCTTGGGAAGATGCAGATGCTGCTAACTACAGAACCAAAGGAAAGGCAGAAGGAATCCCCAGACATCATTAGTCCTGATTGTAATTTATGCAATAAAAATGAAAAGCGATGGCTTAAACTGGAATTTTCTGTTGCCTCTGGGAGGATCAATTGGAGTTTTTATCCCACATTTAGATGGTAATGGTGCAATACATCACTGCAGGGCCATTCTGGGGCAGTGCTGGGGTTTAGAGGTCTATGAGACGCAAATTCCTGATGAATTATTGAACGCTGGAAGAGAAAACATTGAATATTGGAAGAGGAAATATTGAATGCTGGAAGAAGAAATATTGAATGTTGGAAGAAGAAATATTGGCTATTGGAAGAGGAAATATTGAATGCTGGAAGATGAAGGAGATACAGTGCTGGCTTTCAGAGAACATCAGAGCTCATTTTCTCCACTGGTGGTGGGGCAGCTGTGGGGTCTGGACTGCTGAAGTTCAAGATCAGGGTCTATCACAGCTGCTATTTGCTTATCTCATGGAAAGGAAAAAGAGCATAATGTTCACTTTTAGTATTCCCTAAACTCCCTCTCTCTCTTTGGGAAGAAGTTTTCCTCCTGGTGGATGTAATAACCCATGGATGGACACGTGCATAGGCAGGTTCAGAGCAGATGTCAGGGGGACAATCCCACCTTCACTGCAGAAGGGAAAAAGAGAGACCTCAAGTGAATAATTTGCCGAGTTATTTTGGGAAGTTCTGTGAACTTCAGCACATCCAACTTGTGCTGTCAGGAACTTTCACACCTTGCAGGAGAAATCCTCTCCTTGGGCTTGCTCTGAAACTGTCTCCTGTTTCACTCGTACTCTCCCCAGCTCCAGTCATCACCTTCCCAAATTCTGACATAGAAAAGACAACCCAGTTATCTTTTTCTCCACCTAAGTTTCTTCTTTTTACCCACTTAAGTTTCTTCTTTCTAGCCACCAAAGTTTCCTCTTGAGGAAGCACCTCCTGGAATTGATGAAGGTTTCCTCCTCATTAACTTCTCCCATCCCACCATCTCCCTTCCACGGCACGGTGGAGCAGATCCCAATGACATCCAAGAACTGAACACACACGATGAGCTGGTTTTCCCCTATTCCTTTCTCAACCTTCCCCAGTTTTCCACTTGCTGAGAGGTGAGCTGACATTCCCAYGGATCTGCTAAAAAGAACTTCAGGGTCTCATTCCTGAGTGGTGCAGCCCTCTCTGAGCTCAGGGATGCACAGGATGGAAAAGGTTTGGTGTCATTTTGCCATGTAAGGAAGGCACCAGGGATGAGCATCAAGAGCATCTTTCTTCTACAGAGCATCCCAGGTGTTTTCCACATCCTTCTGCCTGTGCCTGTCTCCCAAAAGTGAGAGGATGTCCTGGATTGCCAAGCAAATTGTATCTATTTGCCATCTGGATGGCAGTTGTCTTCTGTTCAGTGRGCAGTTTTCCTTATCTCTTCCACACCCACTCCTCCATCCAGGGAGACACCTGCTGATAAGAGGCCATTGAATGTCACTGCATGGCTGATAAGAACYACAGCATCCCATTGGGAGATGGGAGCCCAGAGGGAGGAGCCAAGCATTCCTACCTGGATATAATCTGGAGATTCTGGAACACCAGCACAGCTTCTGCACTGGATTCCCAGAGGAACAGCAGCTGCCTCTGCTTCCCCTGGATCTTCAGAGGAAGAATCCATCCTTCTCTACAGGATCCCTGCTCCAGCAGAGCCACCCCTGACACTGCAGGAGGGCTGAGCCACAATTCCAATGGGACTGCTGCCAGCACCCTGACCCACAGGGTGTCAGGCTGGGTTCTGACTCTGTCAGTGTTGGTTTGGTTTACTGCATTGTTTATTTTATCCTTTTATTTTTCTTCCCTAGTAAAGAACTGTTATTCCTGCTCCCACATTTTTTGCCTGAGAGCCCCTTAATTTAAAATTTATAGCAATTCAGAGGGAGGGGGTTTACATTCTCCATCTCAGGGGAGGCTCCTGCCTTTTTTAGGAGACTCCTGTCTTTCCAAACCAGGACAGGGGAACACAGACACTGGCCACCATCCAGATGGAGAAATCAGGCACCTTCACCCTGGAGACAGCTGTCCACTGGCTCACAGCTTCCCCAGGAGAGCAAACCTGCAGGAACAGGAGCACAATCCCCATTCTGGTGCAGCTGTCCAGCAGCTGGGTGGAACTGGAGCCCCACTGGAAATGGCCCTGCTGGTCCTGCTCCCTTTCTCCATGCAGTGGTTCCCTTCCCTCAGTGCTCACTCCTGTGGCATTCACATACTCTTTGAACAGAGAGATCATTCTCTCTCACAGGTTTTTTCCTGGGGAAGGCAGTGAGAAAGCTCAGAGAGAGAAGAGAAAACAATTCTTCGCTCTACTTGCTGCTCCTGTTGTTTGGCACTTGTGGAATGTGTTATGGAGATTGTTTACCCGAAGTGATTTGTTAATTGGACACTGAATGGTTGTTTGGGCTGATTGACCAATTAGGTCAAAGCTGAGTTGTGACTGTCTGAAAGGGTCACTGGTTTTTCTTTAGTAGTATAGTTTAGTATAGTATGTAGAGTAATATAGTATAGCATAATAAAGCAATTGTTCAGCTTTCTGAATCMTGGAGTCATTGCATGTTATTCCCACATCAGGGGCTCCCTGCATGGATATGCTCCTACAGCTGCAATTTTAATTCTCCAGGGGTTTTAAGCTGGAAAAGCATCAGTGTCCTCCATCCTCTCCTGTCTAACCCAGGTAGGTGTTTGTTAATGCTCAACACAGGGATTCACCTCTTGGGAAAAGCTGCTGTAGCAGTGCATCCAAGGGACCTGTCCAGCAGCCAGATGGGAACAGCTGCAGCACAAGGAAACAATTTTAACTGTGACCCAGGAGCCAAGATTCCCACCCTCTCTGTGCACCAGTGCCTAGGGATGTGCCCATAAAATCCCACTGTGAAGAGAAAGCTCTGCCCTGGGATTGCCTCTGGCTCTGGGAGGAGCTGGGATGGCTCCAGCCTCAGTTCCTTACCAGACTGATCCCTCAGCCTGCCTCAGCTGATCCCTGCTGCTCCTGGGGTGCCAAATCTGCTTTTGGGTCTCAACCTGCCTGCTGGGATATTGAGGAGAAACTCCAGACACGCCATGCTGGCCCTGGAGAAGGAAAGGCTGCTTCTCAAGGAGCCCTTCTCATTTGAAGCTGTTTCACATGCAGGGCACAGGCTGGAGCAAGGGGAGTTTTARGGTCCCTTCCTGCCCAAACCATGCAAGGATTCCATGATTTCATGGCTCTGGGATTCCATGATTCCATTATTTCACAACACTGTGATTCTACAATTCCATGATKYWATGATTCCATGATTCTATGATTTCATGATTCCATAATTCTATCACTCCATTATTCCATGATTCTGTGTTCCATGGTTCCACGATTTCATGATTCCATGAGTCTGTGATTCCAATGTTCTGTGATTCTATGATTCCAATGTTCTGTGATTCTATGATTCCATGAATTCATGATTCCATGATTTAATGAGCTACATTGTACATTTCTCTTGAATCCAGGGACTGTTGGGCCCAGTGGGTTTTTTACATTTTGGAGAATTGTGCCATTTTCCTGCATTTTAAGGGCTGGTGGGAATTACACTGGCAACAACCAGGAAAACCTGACACCACCTGAGTTTTTGTCTCCACTTGAGTTTTTTTGTCTCCTTACCCATGGAAATTTGGCTCATTTGAATGGATAACACAACTCATTGATKTGAACTCATCCCCTTGTCACATTTTGTTATTTTATACCAACCCCTAAACCACCCCTTTGATCCCAAAGCCTGAAAGTTCACCAGCTTCCAGGACAATCCCACTTTCCAATGTGCAGTTTAATACTTTGGACTGCACATCCAATTTCCCACTACAAAAAAAGGAAAACCAACTTGTTTATCAAAGTTTCATTTTGGCAGAGCGTTATCTTCAACTGCTCCACACGAGCTCCAGTTGCTGCCTCCAATTCAGYGTGGGAGGGCTGAGACTCCCCAAAATCCCACAGCAGCCTGGGAGCACAGCTGCAGCTGAGCTCCAGATGTGCTCCTGCTCAGTCAGACTGGCTGCAAACAGAGGAGAACAAAGAGGGCGGGATTGGGAAGGGATTTTTTTTTGTTGGGTGTTAAGAAAGTGGAAAATGGATATTATGGATATAAAAGGCAAACATAAAATCATGGAATCAGGAGTGAATGGTGAGTTAATAAGTTGAGTTTGCATTTTCAGTGTGTGAGCAAGGAAATAATGGATTCGGTTGAGGAGGGAGGTTGTTTTTATGCCTTTTATTACTGAGGCTGCTTCCCTGCCTGGCAATCCTTCTGAGAACTCCTGACTTCATCCCCAGCTCCACAGGCACACGAAAACAAAGGAAAGATGGAGGAAATATCAGCCAAGCAGTAGGAAAAAGCACCCAAATAGAAAAACAGAGCAGCTGAGTGCTTTCCAGGGAGAATGGAGCAGGTCTTCCCATGTGGGAGCCCATGGCCAAGGCTCAGGTAGGAATTAAACATCAATCCAGGTGTCTGCATTGTCTGGGTTATCTGCAATTGTTGAACACACATCCCAGCWATGCACTGGACTCCAAAGCCTGGCTCGAAGCACAATCCAAGGCACAACGATCACCCCCAAGGGCAAAAGGAGAGGGGCACAAAATCAAATCTGAAAACACAAAACATTTCTTTTCCCCCAGCAACCAATGTTTCCTGGTAAAATGACAGACTGGCAAAAGGAATAAAAAACTGGGAAAATTAATAAATGCTCCCTGGGTGCTCCACTGGGAGCAAAGCAAGGTGGCAAATCCATGCTCTGGCTTCTTAGCATGGGGCTCAGGGAAAGGGTGCTGGCACTGCCCAGGCTGCCCAGGGAATGGGCACAGCCCTGAGGCAGCCACAGCTCCAGGAGCTCCAGGCATGCCAGGGAGGGATTGTTGGGACACCTGGGCAGGGCCAGGGGCTGGATTGATGATCCCTGTGGTCTGTTTCAGCTCAGGACATTCCATGACTCTCGTGGGAGATGGAGAGTGCTGGCTTTGTGCCTCTGGTCAGGCAGAGCTTGGCCCAGGAACACCAGAGCAGGGAAGCAGCAGAAGCTCCTGGGTTTGGAGTGTGCAAAGTCAGCATGGCCCAGCAGCTGCTCYTCTGTGTTATCCCTCCTGATGGCTTCCAAAGCAGGGCTCTCAGCATCCCCTGCTGCTCCCAGCCCTGCTGGAATGCACAGCCAGAAGGTTTTTAGACAAACTCACTTTTCAACAAGATCCAGCCTCTATTCCTAGTGTAAAGAAGCTCTGAAGCTCTGCTGGATGGAGTTATTTATAAAAGAAATGTAAACACACAGAGTATTTACAATAATCTTCCATTACCCACTCCACAGGCAGCTTGGAACAATGCACGTGGAGCAGGTGCCCTGTTGCTCTCTGTTCCTATCAGAACGGATTTTATGAGGATGAGATTTTGCTCTCAAATGTTTCAGAAGCAACTGAGGAACAGATGGGGAAGGAAGCTGCACATGGGCAGCCCTAAATCCACCCTGTCTGTGCTAAAAGCTCTTGGTGCAAGGAAAAGTGATGAGCACAGGGACATTTTGGGGCAGCAACAGCTCAAAGGAAGGAATGCAGCAGGCTGGCAGATCAGGCAGGGCTGAGGAGCTGGGAAAAAACCCCAGGTTTTCCTGGGATTGAGTAAACCCAGAGGTCCAGAATTTTGGGAAATGTCTTTCTGTGCAGGAAGAAGTTTGCTTGTGATGCTGCCCTATGGGGACAATGCAGGTTCTGTGCCAGAGAATTCCAGCCCCATGGCTGGGATCTCTGGGATTAAACCTGCCTGACCTTCCCATGCTGGGGGTGAGGAACTGGGGTAGAGAAAGGGAATCTTCCCTCGGGCACATCCCACTGGCTCAGCTGTTCAGGTGCTCCTGAGGGTGACAAACAGAGGCCTTTTGAGTCATTGGCAGGTGGCACCTCAGGCAGGCTGTGACAGGAGGCTCTGAGCCATCCCAGAGCAGGGGACCTCACTCCTGAGCCCTCTCCATGCCAAGCCATCCCTGCCGTTCCGTGCCCTGCCATCCTTCCTGCCCCAGGGGGTGGCAGCAATAACCCCACATCCCTCAGCATCACAAAGCTCAGCTCCTGTGGGGTTTGTTTCCAAGGAACACTGAAAATGGGACATCCACTAAACCTGGGAATCATTGTAATTTAATTAAAATTTTATCTTGTTGATCCGATCATATCCTAAAAGCAACCACAAGCTCTGCCTGTGTGATCAGATCAGTTCCTGGGATTTCAGGAGTCCTGCTCCCCTGGCAGCTGATCACACCCTGAGACTGAGGGGATGTGAAATTCCTGCCTCCTGCAGCAAGATGGATGTGCAGCGCTTGGATTGATTCCCCAAGGAGCCAGAGGAGAAAGGGAATGAGKGAAACAGAAACCAGAGCAGTGGCAGTGGATGTGCCCAGGTACAGGCTGGGCCACAGACAGGAGAGGCTGCTTCAAATGCAGCCCCAAGTCTGTTCTGCTTGGAAAAAAGGGGATTTCTATTCATTGCGTGGCACGTCCAAGGGAGAGTTTGAATCATGGGGGCTGCAAACCCCAGCATGGGCAAACCTGTGCCTGTGCTAAGGGGAACACATGAAAAGATTGCTAATTAAAGCCATTACTGRTTGACTTCTCCCCTGAGCTGAGTGGAAATAACTTCCCAAAGGCCAGGCTCCTGCTCCCTCCGTGCTGAGGCTCAGCAGTTGCAGCAGGGAAGAGGTGACCAGCAGATCCCTGTCCTCTGACAGCTGAGTGCATTCCTCAGGCAGAGCTGGGTTTCTGGCAGGGAATGCTGGTGGAGGGATTCACTCCCTGATCCAGCCTTTTGTCACCTTCCAGGTGCCCCTGGGGCGCTCTGCCTGCACAACTGTGGCCCTGTCACCTCTTCAGGTGGGACCTGCCCTCAAGCAGGGGTTGGTCTCCATCCCCACAGACTGAAAATCTGATTTTCTGGGAAATATTTCCATCTTAGGTACCTTCCCCTGCTCTAAAGAGAACAGAGACTTATGAATCACTGGGTTCATCATGTTGAAAGAATGTGACTTTTTATTGTCAGTGATATTTGAAGTATTTAAAGTTTGAACATGTCTTGTTCATGCTAAAAGGGAACGGGGCTTCATCATCCCCCACCCACGGTGACCTGCACACTGAGAGGGAATATTGCTGCCTCCTCAAAGTCACTGCAACTGTCATTGCCCAAAAGATTCTCCAGTTTGGCAAAACTGGCTAAAAACAATTGGCTGAGAGCCCCTGACACTGCCCTCCTTGTACTGCCTGGGGAGTGTTTTCAATCAGTGCTAAACCAAGGTGTCATTTATTGCTATGATCCAGCAGCTCCTGAAATCCCATTCCACATCTCCAATATCCAGGCTCTCCTCCTCAGATTCCCATTGCAGTGATAGGGTCAGAKGGATGGATCTATTTGTTTTTGATGTTCTCCCCTATTTCCTGTATCTCCCTCCTGCCCCTTCCTTTGGCTTTAGGTTGGACTTGATGATCTCAAAGGTCTTTCCCAACCTTAATGATTCTCTAATTATGAACAAGAAAAGTTTCCATCCCTGCAGCGAGCTGAGGCTTTGACCTCTGCAGCTTTTCAGATGCAACACCAGTGATCCAAGCCCTCATAATCAGGGATTTTATTTATTCCCAGCTACAGAAAAGCCTTCTCAATGGAATCCCAGATCTCATTTTCTGTGCAATTCATTAGTTGGGCTGAGGTGGCTGCACCTGCTTGGAGTTTGTGCTAAAAGAGAAGGGCAGGTTGTTTGAAATGAGCTCTCTGCACATCCAGTGTGAGCACAGCAGGAGCTGCTGATTCTCCAGAGCTGTGTCCTGCTTCCCAGAGCCAGGGAATCATGGAATCACAGAAACACAGCATCATGGAATCACAGAATCACAGAATCATGGAATCTGTACATCTCAGTGAAGCTGGGGCTGCCCCTGGATCCCTGGCAGTGTCCAAGGCCAGGCTGGACAGGGCTGGGGCACCCTGGGATAGAGGAAGATGCTGGAACAAGGTGGGCTTTAAGATCCCTTCCACCCCAAACCATTCCACAATTCCTGGGATCTCCTCCTGCCCCCTTTTCAGTGAAAGCATTAAGATAAGGAAGCCCCAAGACCTGACCTGGTGAAGCTGCAGCAGTGTCTGGTCCAGAGCCATCATCAGCACTACTGTGTCACCAGCAGTGACAGCCACCAGGGCTCCTGGGGTGAAGAGCCACGGTGGGGACAGGTGACAGCCAGGACACGAGTGTCCCCACCCCCTGTGTGACCAGAGGACCCCTGGCTGTGGCAGAGAGGGCACAGAGGGGAGGGGACACAGAGGGGAGGGGACACAGAGGGGAGGGGACACAGAGGGGAGGGGACACTGCAGCCCCCCAAAGCACTGCCACCCCCCCAAACAATGACCCGGGAGTGACAAAAAGCCGCTCAAAGGCTTGGCTGGGAGTTCACCCAGCCTCCCCCAGCCCCTCGGGGGCTCTGGCAGCCCTGAGAGCTGGGGGAGCATCGCTGCCTGCCCAGGGAGCTCCTGCCTGGGCTGACAGGAGCGACCCGAGCCAGGGAAGGCTCCAGGGCCCGGATTTCATGGTGCAGGTGCTGAGGGAACTGACTGCAGCTTTAATTGCACAGCAATTTCCATCTCTGTCAAACAGCACGGGCCGGAGGCTCTGAAAGCAGCCAGAGGCGGGAGGGATAATGTAAATTATCCTGGGCAGGTTTAAGGTCTCTTAAGGAGGTCTGTGATGACCTTGGTGAGTGAAGACTGGAGTGTTTCTGATGTTGTGGGAAAGACACTTTCAGGGAAGGGAAGTTCAGAGCTTTTTCCAGTTTCACATTCAGAAAACAAGAATAAATATGATAAAGTGATCATAATAAATATAATAAAGGTACCACATTCCCCACAAATTTCTGAGATGCAGCAAACTCCCCACCACAGAAGTTGTCAACTCTTCTGCAATTCAATTTCTCATATCATCCATATGTCTCCTGTGTCCCWGTGTTAGTGTTCAGGAACACATAGTCACAGAATGATATATGCAGGTGCTTTTATTAAAGAGCTCTGGGTGTCAGGGGTACACAGACCCAAACCTGACCCGACATGGTTTTGGGCTGAACATGTTTTATATCTTATCATTATATAGCTTACATATTAATTATTAAACTTACACTGTTCTATTGTATACATTGATTTCATCCAAGCATGGATTTCTCATGATCCCCCTCAAACCCCTAACACAGTTTCTCATTATTCTTTAAACAATAATTATACCTAATTACATCTAACAATTTATTATATACTGACTACACAGGTGCAGTTTCACATGATCTAGCAAACACAAGGCCTAACATTTCCCAGGGCCTACCTTTAACATTTTCCCAGGGCTTACTAAGCCTAACTTTCTTTCTAGCTCCCTGAATTTTCTGATTTTGTGAAAAATGCATATTTTATGACTGGCTTTTTGCAAATATTAAAATGAATATTATATGTGTTATGTTAGAAAGTTATGCTGTATTAATTCTCTTAAGTAGTGTGGTAAATATAGTTTTAGGTTATAACATAATGTTAAAATAGAAACTATGCTATGTAAGATACTTTTCCTTAAGAAAGGACTCGCAGCAAGATAGCAGCTACAGGACGCCTGAATCTTTCAGAGAAAGAGAATTTATTGCTCCATTATCAGAAGAAATGAACTTCTTCCTGCCTTGCTCAGCCCTGGAGATGCCGTCAGGATTCAGAGGAAGAAGCTGACACTGCCCAGACAGAATCCTGTGTTTGAATGGAATTTGTGCATCATGGGTGAGGTATATGAATATGAAACAGGCTGTTGCTTTTAAGGGTTAATCCTCTGTTATTGTGGGTCCTTTTTTGGGCTTATTTTGCCCAGAAAGASGTACCTGGACTGTCTGTAACTCTTTGTTTCTATTGTCTCATACTGTCCTAATCCAAATTGTCCACATTATTATTACTCTAATTATATTGCTATTTTTATAACCATTTTATTATCATTAAACTTTTAAAATTTAAAAAAAMCCAAGTGATTGGCGTTTTTCACAATTTTAAAATCTTTTACTATCACCTGGAGGAGGACAGAACACTTCCAGGGTGTTTCTCCTGCAAATTCCAGGCCTTGTTTTCTATAAATCCGATTATTCTTGCCTTGTTTTCCCGTGTGCTGTGAGATGGGGCAGCAGCTCCGTGCCCGAGCAGGGGCACTGTGTCAGGGCTGATCGCTAAAGTCAGCACTGATTATCCAACACCCRGAAAGGAGCTGGGCTGGAAGTGGAGAGAGGATTAGAATCATTCCTGGTGCATTTTAATGGCCTTTAATCAGCCACTCCATGCTGATTACCCAACGTTTCCTCTGAGTGTGCCTGGCTGGGGTGGATTGGGGTTTAACTGCCCTAATTTAATTCCTGCTCAGCAATCAGAGCTCAGCTGGCTCCAGAGCCATGCAGGTGGGGAAAGGAGAGGATTCCTCAGGGCTGGGAGAGCCCCCAGCCCTGTGTCTGCTCCTTCTCCCATCACTCCCTCCCTGCCCCTGCCCTGGCAGAGCCCTGCTGGCCCCTGGCTGTGGGAAAGGAACAAAATTCCTCCCTGGAGGGGGGGCAGGCCCTGGCMCAGGGTGCCCAGAGCAGCTGGGGCTGCCCCTGGATCCCTGGCAGTGCCCAAGGCCAGGCTGGACAGGGCTGGGAGCAGCCTGGGACAGTGGGAGGTGTCCCTGCCAKGGCAGGGGTGGCACTGGGTGGGGCTCCAAGGTGCCTCCAACCCAACCCCTATTCTGGGGTTCTGTGAATAATGAACACTCTCAGGGAGGGAGGGGTGGTGGGCAAAGCAGACCAGGCTGCCAGAGCAGTGCTCATCCTTCAGGACATGGATCAGGATCATCTCCAACCCAGGGAGATATGGGGGAGGTTTGGAGGGAGAACAAGTCACCACTGCCAGAGAAGAAAGGGACTCAGAAAATTCTGAGTGAGGCCCAGGATCATGGATGGGTTGAGTGGGAAAGACCTCAAAGCCCATTCAGTGGCAGGGACACCTCCCACTGTCCCAGGTGCTCCCGGCCCTGTCCAGCCTGGCCTTGGGCACTGCCAGGGATCCAGGGGCAGCCCCAGCTGCTCTGGGCACCCTGTGCCAGGGCCTGCCCACCCTCMCAGGGAACAATTCCCAATATCCCATCCAGCCCTGCCCTCTGGCAATGGGAAGCCACAGTAGTGGGGTACTACTWTGGWAGAACCTTTACAAGCCAGGTTTGCAGGTCCCTGTCCCCAGCCTTGGGGACACCTGCCCCAGTTCAGTGCACTTCAGTGCCAGCCTGGCCACGTGTGACAACCCCACGGTCACTCAGGACAAACTGCTCTGAGCTACAGAAATGCAAAACCCCACATCAAACACCTCAAAGTCATTTTCCTTTGGCCCAGGGCTCCATTTTCTGTTCCAAATGATACAAGAGAAAGCCCATGTGATTTGTTTGCTGAGAAACAGGCCCAGATAAATGAGGGTGTTGTGTCACTGCTGAGTGAAACACATTTTAAAACACACTGATGAAAACCAGGCACATATTCAGGRAAAACAGGGCAGGAATTCTGAGTTGAACAGCAATTTCCAAGCCTTTGATCAAAGGCCCACTTGGGTAAAAACAGAGGGCAATTTGAAGGGAATTGGATTCACAAAAATGTGTTGGTTATTCCCAATCATCAGTGTAAATATTCTCTGAGGTATCACACACCTACCCAAAATGAAACCCCAAATTCAGCACAGGAGGAAGGAGCACAGCACACACAGAGCAGGCTCAGCTCTTCCCTTCATTCCCAAGATCCTCATCTTGGGAGATTTATGCTGGCATTTCCCTGCCTATGCCAGGCCCAGCATGAATCAAGATGTGAACCAAAACCAAAAATCTAAATCCAAATCTTCCCAACAAGCTGAGATCACACCTAAAAGTTTGGCTCAGGGTACCAGGACACCTCCCCTGCCAGCCCAAAGTGGGCTGGGAGCAGTTTAGGAGCAGTTTAGGGCTGCTCTGGGCCAGTTCAGCCCTGTCCCACACCAGTGTGCCTGTTCCTGCCCAGCTCTGCTCTGAGCCATGTCCAGCACTGGTCTGCTGAGGTTTTTCTCCAGATCAGGTTTAAACTCAGATCAAGTGCTTAAACTGAGCCCCCGTGTTCCACGGGAAGTCGAGGACAGCTCAGAAGGGGCTGAAGGTGCCAAAGGCTCAGCTGGATCAGGGGCAGCAGGACAGAGGGGAGGCTTCTCTCCACTCTCTCCACGCTCACAGGGCTTTGTTCTCCTTCTCTGGAAGTTCACAAAACAGCAATCCTGGGCAAGAGGGGTTATTTTCCACACCTATCCTGAGCTGAACCAGCAGTTCCTGGGAGGTTTCAYCCTCATTTCATTCTGTGATTATAATAAATTCCACTTCTGCCCTGAAAATGCCCTTGAAATGGAGAACTTTTGAATGGCAGTAGGAAAAAGAGGTGCAGGAACAGCCACACAGGGGTTTTGAGCCTGAGTTCAGCAGAGCTTTCCTGCCTGTGTTAAAAATGTGGCATTGCAAAATGCCAGGACAGGGCTGACACAGCMAAAGGAAGCCAACATTGGGGAATAGATAAATTTAACCTAAATCTGAATTCCCAGCATGGTGTAGGGTGGGAAGGGACCTTAAAGCTCATCCAGAGCCATCCAGGGACACCTCCCACTGTCCCAGGCTGCTCCCAGCCCTGTCCAGCCTGGCCTTGGGCACTGCCAGGGATCCAGGGGCAGCCCCAGCTGCTCTGGGCACCCTATGCCAGGGCCTGCCCACCCTGCCAGGGAACAATTCCCAATTCCCAATATCCCACCTAACCCTGACCTCTGGCACTTTAATCCTGGATAATGTTTTGAAAGCATGCACTCATACACCAGCTGGCCATAAAATAAATATTTATATTGCCTCAGTTGTCTGTATACAAAGGACACAAGTGCTGGAAGCTGAGGTTCAGGGATTTGTCCTCACACTGGATCAGAGTCCCTGAAATCCCTGGAATGTGGCACTTGCACCCAGCCTGGCTCCCTCCCTGACAGCTCTGCTCCTTTCAAATGCCTCCATTTGTTTTGTGAGAGATGAGTAATATGATGGTTGACTCTCATAATAAAAGGCAAATATCCTGTATATCTGTTAGGAGCAGTTTTATAGATTTATAGTTGTGTTTTACCCCCTTGTGCTGTTCTCAGGGGTGCCCTGGGTTTGGCACATTTGGGAGGGTCACTCGTTCCTGTGGCAGCACCTGAGCTCCAATCAAGGTGTCAGGCAGTGATCTCCAGCACTGGGCAGGGAAGGAGGAGTCCAKGGACAGAACTCTGGGAGGGGYYAAAGGGTTAAAAGGTGAAACCTCAGTTGTGTGGATGGGCACATGGTGGGAAAATCCTCTGYTCCWGGCACTGTAATACTTTCTCTATTCAGTCTTCTGTTGTATTTTTGATAAGGTTTTAATAAACCTTTTAAATTTTTAGAAGTGAGGATCATGTCTCAGTTTCCTTTGTCTCTGTATTGCTCTGTCACTCCCCAGGTTTGAGGCCACTGGAGCTGCAGGGGCACAGGGGAGCAGCTGGAGTGACAGGGACATGTTTGATAGTGATCCCCTGGGCAGGGGTCCCCTGGGGGAACATCAGAACCAACCCCAGCAGGGGCAGGAGATGAAAAACATGCAGATCACTGTCAGGACTGATTCCCCCATCCCTTCCCCAGGGAAGGCAGCAGCTCCCACTCCCTGCTCCAAACCCTTCCATGAGCTCCACCTTGCTGGGTGATCCCAAGGGTTGGCTCTGCTCAGAGCMGGAAATTTGGACACTAAAATCCATCTCTGGAGGGAACTGCAGCCTTCTTGTTGCTCATTGTGAGCAGCGATCTTCCCCTTAGGTGCCAGATCTGCTTATTCACTCTCCAAAATGATAAAAATCAGTTCTGAACACTTCCCACCGAGCTCACACAAATATTGGATGCTTGCACAGCTCCCTCAGGTTGCTCTGAGCCCCTGCTGTGGCTACATTCCTTTAACTGAGTAAATGTATTGGATCATAGAATCATTTATTCTAATGACCACTTGATAGAGTTGTGTACTCAACATCAAAAATAACAAAACAAATATCTGTACACCACATCAGCACTGCTGGCTCTGGAGGCTGCAGCCACCTCAGAGTGCAGATTTCTGTCTTTGTCAGCACAAAAATAACCCCAAACCTCCTCAGACAGAGAAATGATGGTGCAGAAAACACCCAGACAAAGGAACGTGTTCTGAGTGAAGTGGTAAATGTGTTTAAAGAAAAATCCTCAAGGAATTTCTCTTGAACATCTGCATTGTTCCATTMACTTGGTACAACTGCATTAGGGATCTGCTGGGAATTTTGCTGATAAATTCAGAGCCTGGGAAGGATCTGCCTGGCACTGGTGCAGTGATGTGARATGGTCACAGCACCACGAACATCCTCAGTCCCTGCACATTGCCCAGAAATTACTGACACAAAAACCAAAACTGAAGTAAAAAAAAAAAACCAAACTGAAATAAAAACCTCCAAACTGAAGCACAACCCCACTGGCAGCAGTGGTGGCACAAGTGCCTGGAGAAATCGGGGTAAGGTCCCAAAGGAAGGGGAGGGAGGAGGCCCAGCCCCTGTCCCACTTCCCAGCAGCAGAGGGGCCCAGGGGACAGGGCAGGGTGGAGCTGAGCCTGCAGGACACCCAGGCCATCTCCACCTCCTCAGCAGGGATGGCCAGGGCACATCTCCACCCTGGTGGCCACAGGAATGWCCCCATCCTGGCAGTAGCTCAGGACAGCTGGGCCTGGGTGACTCTGTGAGGGCCACCAATGGTGGGACAGCTATCCCACAGAGGTGACAGCTGGATGGGCATGGCGGGGCAGAGGGGACACCTCTCTTCTCCACAGGCACTTCCAGACTGCTCCTGGTGCCTCTGCAGGGGCAGAAGCCCAGCCCCAGGTGGCCCTGGCAGAAGCTGAGCTCAGGAGACCCTGGAGAGCATCACAAAGCCCCAGGGGTCACTCAGGGGTCACTCAGGGCCTGGAACCTCCAGGGGGTTCTCTCAGAACCCCGGAAGGGTTTGGGTTGGAAGGGACCTTCAAAGCCATCCCATTCCACCCCCAACACCTCCCACTGTCCCAAGCTGCTCCCAGCCCTGTCCAGCCTGGCCTTGGGCACTGCCAGGGATCCAGGGGCAGCCCCAGCTGCTCTGGGCACCCTGGGCCAGGGCTTTGGTGCCAGGTTCCAGGTGCACCTGAAATCTGGGATACACACTGGGAAATGGGGGTTACCTGCTGGGCTGCAGGGATTCCCTGCAGGCCTTTCCTCCCCTCACCCAAAGAACTCCAGCACTCCCCACCCCCAGCACTGGGATCTTTGCAGCTTCTTCATTTGCATTTTCCCAAAGGTCTTTTTTTCTTTCTTTTTTTTTTTTTTCCCCAACCAGGTAATTTATTTTTTTAGATTTTTCTTTCACAGAAAAGGTCATTTTCTTCCTAACACATCTCTTTGTTACAGTTGCCAACGCCTCGAGGTTTCTGCTTATTTATGAATGATGGAGTGCCTATTTTCCTGCTTTTCCTTCTTTTTCAAGCCTTAGTTCAGTTTCCCTGATATTTTTACTCCACTGAATGCCAGAGCTTGGAGGCAGGGCAATGAGTAAATTTTTATCTCCCAGTGGGGATTCTTTAGAAAAAAAAAAAAGAAGAAATAAACAGGCCAAGTCTGTTTTAAGTTCCCAATCTCAGATCTCCATGAAAATCAGACTTTCATTTGAGTCAATTAAGATTTCCCTCAACAAAATTCCTGCAGTGCAGGGAGAGGTGATTTTGTTACAGGAATGAGAAGAATCCAGGGAAGCCAAAGGCAGAGTCCTGCAGGATTGGAGCTGCTCCAATGGATGGATGGATGGATGGATGATGATGGATGAGGGATGGATGGATGGATGGATGGATGGATGGATGGATGGATGGATGGATGGATGAGGGATGGATGAGGGATGGATGGATGGATGAGGGATGGATGGATGAGGGATGGATGATCCTGAGATCTGGATTGGGATTTGAGGCTGGGTGGAGCCTCCTCTCTGGCAGAAACTCCTTTCTGACCCTGGGAGTGAAGGGATTTGGGATTTGCCCTGAAAGTCCCCTGCCTGAAACTCATCATCTCTGCTCCATCACCCAAAGAGGTTTTTCCAGAGGAAATATGATCCCAATTCCAAGAAAACCAGCACTGGGGGTGAATCCTGATCCTCAGGGGTGCTGGGGATTCTGATCCCTTCAGGAAAGAGTCCACAAAAAGCCAGGAAGCCTCCCCCAGCCCCGTGATGCTGGGAGATCAGGTAATGCCCCCACACATTCACCTTTCCTACAGGCTGCTCCTGACACTTCCAAGCAAATCCCTGAGAAATCCACAGCACAATTCCTATTTCACACACCAGGCAAAAGAAAAAAAACTCTCAACAAAAGCCCTGGAGCTGCAGACTGAGTTTATAAATAAACTGGCACAGAAAGAAGAACCTCTGGACCATGAGAGCTGCTGGAGGAAATGTCCCTGAGTGCTGCAGAGGGTGCACAGAGCCCAGCCACACCTTCCAGGGCAGCCAGATCCTGAGCCCAGCAGGCAGGAACCCTTTGGATACCAACTGCATGCTTTAAACAGGCTCTGAACCAAAGCTGCAGAGCGTTTCTGAGGGCTAAATGTGCTGCTTGAAGCTCAAAACCACAGCTGGGCAAGGAAATCTGCTTTTCTCCTGCTTTGCTGCTTCCAGAACCTTGCCATCTCCAGCTGTAAACTCTGCCCTGGAGGTTTGGGAGGGTGGATTTTGTGGCAAGGAAAGTGTGGAGGTGGAAAGGAGGTCCCTTCACAGGCAGGTGAACGTGAGGCCTGCCAGAATTGCTGTGGTGGATTCATCCAGGGCTCCAGGGGCATGACAAGGACACGGYGCCACCACAGGCCAGGGCACGAAGCCCTGCAGTGCTCACATCTGCTCCAGCTGTGCCAGCACATCTGGACACAGACCTTGGCACAGGAAGCAGTGTCTGGAGATGGATTCATCCCTGCAGGGGCTCAGCTCTCCCTGTGCTGCCACAAATCCATGGAGAGCAGCAGGGCCAAGATGTCCTGGCAGCAAAGGGAGGCTCAGTGGGGCAGCAGAACTGCTCCCCTTCCACTGATAACAGCACCACGGGGCTGGAACTTACACCCAAAAGGCCTCGAGAGCCTTGCTGGCACCCATGAGGTGATATTTATCTGTCCCCAGTGCGCACAGCTCCACCTGAGCCACTTCCCTCCACATTTTTTATACCAAATGCAGGAAAAATGGCACTTCTGAAGCACAATTAATCCTTTCCTGAGGCTGATGCCCAAAGCAGATCCCTTGAGTTGTACCCTGGAAGTGGCTGTTTCCCTCTGATAACTCCAAGGCACACTCTGTGAGTGTCCCAGGTTATCTGAGATGAGCCAAAGGACACTCTGGTAGAGTCCCAGGATATTTGGGATGAGCTAAAGGACATTGAGCAGTRCCCCAAGTTTTCTGGGATAAACGTCACACTAGCCACCTGCAACCTCCCATGGAAAATCTCACCTTTTAAATATGGCTATGAGGAAACTATGACCTAAACTGCAGGAGCAGCTGTGGCAGGAGATTTAATTCCTGAAATTAGGATATGATCAGGATGCTTGAGGTAAGGGGCACTGGTGAACACAATGACCATCGCTGGGTGTCCCAGGAAAAGTCTCTGCCTTGCCTCCCAGCTCACATTGCAGTGCTTTTGCAGGATAATCAATGCCAAGATTTCCAACTTCTCCTTTACTTTTCCAGCTGGGAAAACCCAAGAAATGGTGGTTATTTTAAATGTATGGATTTTTTTTCCATGGAAATCATTTGAATATATCTCAGGTTCAACAACCAAAAAGTGCTGCCCAGAATGAGGTGATGCTGTGGGATGATTTGTTTGGTGGAAGAGGATTTGGGGAGGTGTTCCTGGTGCAATGGCCCAGCCCCAATTCTCCATCTTTGGCCCCACCCATCCAATTTCCACCCACACTTTCAGCTGCATTTCCTGATTTAAACCCCAGCCACCCAGAGGGAGGGCACAGGATATGTGAATCACAGAGATGTGGAGTGGATTGGCTTGGAGGGACCTTAAAGCTCATCCCATTCCACCCCTGCCATGGCAGGGACACCTCCCACTGTCCCAGGCTGCTCCCAATGTCCAGCCTGGCCTTGGGCACTGCCAGGGATCCAGGGGCAGTCCCAGCTGCTCTGGGCACCTGTGCCAGGGCCTCAGCACCCTCTGAGTAAAGAATTCCTTCTCAATCTCTCACCTTTCTTCCTCCCCAGCAGTCGATTTCAGAAGGTTCTTTTAAAAGCTGACACAGCAGCTCCTGAAATCCAGGAATCGAGATTTTTGCAGCAGAGCAGCTCAGCACGAGCAAAAAAAATTCCGCTGCAAGATGTAAAATGTCCCATCCTGTGATTTTACAACATCCTGCACCTGCCCAGAGGGGCTGCACTGCCTCAGGAGGAGAGGGAGGAAGGGCTGACCCCAGAGGGGCACCTGGAGCTGTTCCCACATCAAATTGGACACGGACACAAACGATTCCCCTGCAGCAAGGCTCATTTGCCATCATCAGATTAACTCCTCTGCAGGGACAGCAGGAGGAACTCACACACGGGAAGCAACTGCAGCAGGTTTGTCTCTGAACTCCATAAAGAAAAATCCTTCTCCAGGCAAAACTGTCTTTGGAGACAGCCCCAACACAGCCCCTCACTCCCTCTTCCTCACCCCCTGCTCCCTCCCTCCCTGTTCCCTCACCTCCTGCTCCCTCATTCCCACTCCCTCATTCCCTGCTCCCTCACTCCCTCTCCCTCACCCTGTTCCATCATTCCCTCTCCCTCACCCCGTTCCCTCATTCCCTCTCCCTCACCCCCTGCTCCCCTCCCCCTCACTCCCTCATCCCCTGCTCCCTCCCTCTCTCCCTCTACCCCCCTGCCCTGCCCTGTGCCACGGCCATTCCCTCACATTTTCCCCTTCATTTCACTCTATTAAGGCGCTCATTGATTGACCAGATCAGGAGAGCCCCGATCTGTCCCCTGGGACTCTCCTGCATTCCCAGCTGCTCGAGCAGAGCAGGAAACCTGAAACCTCGGGGCTGGGATGGGAGGGGAACCTCCGTGTCCCTCTGCTGTCCCGTGTCCCTGTGCTGTCCCGTGTCCCCCTGCTGTCCCGTGTCCCCAGCCAGCGCCGATCCCCCCTCCTCTCGCTGAATTCCCTCCCCAGCCAGCCCCAATGCACCCTCACAGCTGGATGTGGGGCCTGCTCCATTTTCCAGGGAACAAAATGTCCTTTGGGGCCTGTGCTGGGGGTGCAGCTCAGAGTCAGGGGTCCGTGCCTGTCTCTGCTGTCGCTGCTGCCCTTGGCCTGCCCCTGGCCCGTCCCTGCTGTGTCTGGCCTGACCCTGCTGTCCCTGGCCTAACCCCTGGCCTGTCCCAGCCTGTCCCTGCCTGCCTCTGCAGATCCCTGCCTGCCTCTGCAGATCCCTGCCTGCCTCTGCAGATCCCTGCCTGCCTCTGCACATCCCTGGCCCGTCCCTGCTGTCCCTGGCCCGTCCCTGCTGTCCCTGGCCCGTCCCTGCTGTCCCTGGCCTGACCCAGGCCTGTCCCTGGCCTGTCCCTGGCTGTCCCTGGCCTGTCCCTGCACATCCCTGCTGTCCCTGCACATCCCTGCACATCCCTGCTGTCCCTGCACATCCCTCCCTCCTCGCACAGGGGTGCTGTTGGATTTTCGGCCCTGCCTCCTCACCCATCAAGGATCACAAACCCCAGGCTATCCCTCCCGCTAGCAAAAGTCTGTGAGAGCCTGGAGAAAGGAAAAAGTTCCCCCAAACCCCGAGAGAACAAACAGCTGCTGAGCCATTCCCTGTCCAGGGACTGGTGGAATATGAAATGCAGGGAACTCTCAGAACTTTGGGCCTGTAATCCAAAGTTTAGGATTAAACCCAGGATTTGATCTGAGACCTTGAAAAAGGCTTCTAAACTTAGGTGCTAGAAGCGAGAATGTGGATTTATAATTTAAAGCAGAGACACATTAAGCTAAGTAGAGGAAAGTTTAGAGTCTTAGAGTTTAAGATATAGAAAAAAATAAAATTGGTTACAGAGGTAAAGAAGGAGTTTAGCATGCAGCACTGTAGGTTTATGTGTCATAACATGATTGGCTAAGAAAGCTTTCGCTGTAGGATGGGTCCATTAGATGAAATATTTCAGGATTGGGTCAAAAACATAAATATCCTTGTTGGCAGTGTTATATTGGTCAATAACTCCTTAAAAAGTCTTGCAACTAACTAAGGGTTTTGTGACCTTGTGAACCATGCAGTGAAGATGTGAGCTGAACTCACCCTTCCTGCCTATGTAGAAGATAAGAAAATAAACCTCATCATCAAAAACAGCTCAGAGGTCCTGTCTCAATTTCCTTCGAAAATTGCCCACAAGTAAATTATCAAACAGGACCTGCCTCCCCAAACCTGCAGGGACATGCCAGCAGTGAGAAATGAGAGCTCTGGCCAGTATCTCCCCATTGGAATTCTCCTGCTAAGCAGCTTTGTTTATCCCCAAATGCCCAGGCTGCTCCTGATGGCATGCACAGGTACCATGGCTGAGGGGATGATCCAGCCCTGTCCCCTCATGCCAGACAAAGCCCCAGATGTCCTGCCTGGAATTCCCTGCAGCCTCCGTGTGCACACAGCAAAGGGAAAAGGGGGGAAATCAATCAGGCAGCACTTTGGTTCTCAGCTGGTCAGGTACAAAGTGTACTTGATAATTTGGTTTTTCCAAATCACCTCATCAGTGCTGTGGGCACAGAATTTCCCCCACCCCCAGTGCAGATGCAGCCCTGTTGTTTAGCAATGCCACTTGTCCTGACCTCCCAAAGCATTTCAGCCACCCCAGAAAGGTTCATTCCATTCAAAGCTTTTCATCCAGGGCTGTTATTCCCTCTGGGCCCCAGGGCCTGGAGCTCCTCTGTCACASACATCTTTTATGAAAAATCCTTTCCTTAGGATTTTTCCTCCTGAGAAGCTGAGAGGCCTCAGGAACAAAATGTAACCAATGGTTATCTGCTGCTGTGGAATGCAACAGGTGCATCTGGGATTGGGCTCATGTGGTTGTTTCTAATTAATGGCCAATCACAGTCTGATGGCTCGGACTCTCTGCACGAGACACAAGCTTTTGTTATCATTCCTTCTTATTCTTTCCTTATGATGAAATCCTTTCTTCTATTCTTTTAGTATAGTTTTAATATAATATATATCATAAAATAATAAATCAAGCCTTCTGAAACATGGAGTCAGATCCTCGTCTCTTCCCTCATCCTCAGACCCCTGTGAACACCATCACACTCCTCCACATTCCATCCCCAAGGAAGTGTTTAACCCTGGAGCCTGGAAGTCTTTGCCCTTAGAAATGAGCTTGGCAAAGACATCCCAGCATGGGGAGGGCTGGAGGGCAGCTGCTGGGATGGGGAGGGGAAGGCACTTTAAGGATGCACACATGGTTCCTSTCTCCTGTGGGAATGACTGAAGGAGCTTTGGTGTGAGGTTTCATGGTGGCACTGCCCAGCCAGGTGTCCCTTTTGTCCCATCCTTGTCTCCCAGCCCTGGGCACGGGCACAGCCTTGTGGGCACCATTGCCTCCTTAAAATCCTTCCTTGGGAGTGGCTGCAGGGCTCTGTCAGCAACCCAGGCTCAGCCCCTGCCACTCACTGCAGAAAATGTGGAAATTGCACATCAGAGGAAATGGGGAACACGGCCAAGCCCTGGTTCCCACAAAGGCTTGGCTTCCCATCAGGAGTCCCACTGGAGATGCTGCAGAGGCAGAAATGCTCAGGGATGAGGCGACTGATGGCCCTGCAGAGGGATTGGGTAAAGCCAGGGAGCAATGGGCAAAGAGAACCTGTTCCATGAATGACACTTCCATGATTTTTTCCTTGCTTTGTCTTTGGAAAAAAGCTGCTTCATTGTACTCCAACCCCAGAGGAAAAGCAATCAGAGCTCTTCAAGGACTCAGAAATCCAGGGCAGTGCTGAGTAAAGAGGTGGTAAAGCCCATAACTGCTGTTCTCCAAGGCCATGGAGCACTGGTGCTCAGTCAGAGCTTTGCTGCCTGAAGGGGCCCACGGGGCTGTCCCTGCCCACCCAGGGCTCCCACCCAGAGCCTCTGCTCCCTCTTCCCTGTCCCACTACAGCCAGGGAGGCACCAGGGCCATGTCCCTGTGGAAGCTGATCCCAGGAACCCACTGCCSTAAATCCAGGTACAATCCAGTCTCCCAGCCTCATTCCAGGCATTTGCAGGGGTGGGAGTGTCACTAAAAGCAGTGGGTTAAACTGTGAGCAGAATTCTCAGGAAGGCTCCAGACTTCTCTGCTCCCCATCCAAGAGCTCAGCTCATAAACCTAATTTTCTCACCAGGATTTTTGCTTCTTGAGCAGGTCCTGAGGGGCTGGAATTCTGGAAGGCACCATGGGATGGGATGGGATGGGGCTCCCAAGGAGCAGTGGAGGCACTAAAACATCCCTGGCTCCCAGCCCTACCCCTCCTGGTGCCATTTACTCCCCCCAGGTGCATCACAAACCATGGGGGYTTCACCAGCACCAAACTCCTGCTTTGACAACCAAACCCTGGAATCCAGAGCAGAATTTTCAGGGTTATTCCTGTCCCGTGCCAGAAGGCCAGGAACAAGTTTTTAAAAGCCTTTTAAAATACTCTTCCAAAGCTCCACCCAATTCAGTCTGGACAGGGCTGGAGGGTTGTAAAAGAAGGCAGAAAATTTCATTTCCAGGTTTGGCTCTTTTGCTTCATTAAACTTGAGAACAGCCAAAGTTTCTCAGCAGGCCAGGGTTGTGGGATGGTCAGTGAAAGGGGCTGGAATCCCACAGGAAGCCACACATTTGAACCATTGGCAGCAAACGTACAGCTCTGTGTTTTGGAGGATTTTTGATCCTGCCATAACAGCCTGGACTGCTTTTCCTGGAAACTCCAGCACTGCTTAAAGTCTCACTGCAGGGCAGGAAAAAAGCAGCTCCCAGTGCTGGATGTGTCTCCTTCCAGTGCCTGGGTCCAGCAGGACCAAACCACCCCAGGGCAGCACCTGGGGCAAAACTTTCTCTGGCACAATACAGAGTGCTCATCCCTGAATTCAGCAGAAATCCCAGTGGGACCTGACCTGCCCAGCACATTGCCTCTGTGTGGAACAACCCCTGCCACAGCCAAGGGACACTGGTCAGGGACACACTTCTGGGAGCAGCCAGGCAGCTTCAAGGTTCCCTACTCAAAAGGTTCCTGGAGAAAAATGCTTTTCTCTTCCAGAAGTGAATCTCAGACTCCCAAAGGTGCAGCATGAGTCTGGGGGTGCTTTGCTGTGTCCAGCTGCATCCATCCACAGGAACACAGGGCTTGGCTGGACACGATTCCCTCCCCCAGTGTGGGATGTTCTTCCACAGCCCCTGGCATGATGGACCTCAACACTCTTTCCACAATCATTCCCACTCAGTAAAACATCCTGTGCTCAACAAATCCATTCTGGAAGCTGCTGAGAGCTGCCTGAAGCTGCAATTCAAGCAATGCTGACTTACCTGCCAGAATATGCTGTCTATTGTGTTCCCCAGGAAGCCGTCCCTGCCCTCCGACGACACCAGCTTAGGTCCCAGAATGGTCATAAATTCATCAAAATCCACCTGGCCATCCCCTGGAATGAGAGGAAAAGATCAGAGACTCAGAAATCAGAGAGAAGGTTGAGTTGGAAGGGACTTTTAGAGGCCATATAGTGCAACACCCTGATGTGAACAGGGACACCTTCCACCATCCCAGGGTGCTCCAAGGCCCTCCAGCCTGGCCTTGGACACTGCCAGGGATCCAGGGACAGCCACAGCTGCTCTGGAAATCTGTGCCAGGGCCTGCCCACCCTCATTATTATAAATTAATTACCCCTTCAAGCCCAACATGCCCTGCTGGACCTGCTGCACCTCAGGGATCCCCCACACCCTGGGTAACCTCCACAGCAACTTCCTGGTGCCCACAGACCCAAATCCTTTGCTGTGCCAGGGAATGGCCCCTGTTGTGTCCCAGATGGCCCCAAGGACAGAATCAGGCCATGCACTGAGGGGAGCAGGTCATTCCCCAGTCCCAGAGAGTCCTGAGGCAGCTCCCAAAAAGCCATTTTGGCAGGGGGACAGGAGCCAGCAGCACAGCCAGGGCTCTCCCTCTCAGGTTCTGCACAAGTTTTACAGGGCTCCAGAGCGAGGGAGGGGGAGAG
>JACDOX010000221.1:265423-279133 GCA_014549065.1 Cardinalis cardinalis | reverse complement strand
CAATCCCTCACATCCCCACATCCCCCAGTCCCTCACATCCCTCACATCCCTCACATCCCTCACATCACCCAGTCCCTCACATCCCCTCACATCCCCCAATCCCTCACATCTCCCAATCCCTCACACCCCTCACATCCCTCACATCCCCCAATCCCTCACATCCCCTCACACCTCTCAATCCCTCACATCTCCCAATC
Source organism: Cardinalis cardinalis (assembly GCA_014549065.1). NCBI lineage: Eukaryota > Metazoa > Chordata > Aves > Passeriformes > Cardinalidae > Cardinalis > Cardinalis cardinalis. The sequence continues at coordinate 278,936 of JACDOX010000221.1, read as the reverse complement.
CCTCACACCCCTCACATCCCTCAATCCCCTTCTCCCCTCACATCCCCTCACATCCCCTCACATCCCCTCACATCCCTCACATCCCCCAATCCCTCCCACCCTCCCATCCCTGCTCTCCCAGCAGCCATGTGGGATTGTTCCCTGTGGTTCCTGGATGGAATTTTGATCCTGCCCTGATTTCCTGCTGGAGTGAGCTCTGTAGGTCTCCAACCAGAAGCTCTCAGTCTGTGCCCAGTAGGAAGCAGAACCTCTCCCTGCATGTGCAGCTCCTTCCCTGGGCCTCCCAGAGCCTCAGCTGGACTTTGAGCACTCTCTGTTGGGAATTTCCTGCCCAGAATTCCCGTGCCATGTGGAATCATGTCCTTGGGAGAGCCCGTAGGGATCACGGTTACAAACCCTGAGACCTGGCTGACAAAGGGGATGGCTTGGGATCCTCCTCCCCATCCCAAATTCACTCTTCAGAAGGACAGGCAGTGCCTGCAGCAGGTTTTCCTGGAGTTCCATTGCTCTCCCAACCCCTCTGCCTTTAATTAACTTCCCATTAAGCCCAGGTTAACAAGGCCTTACTGTGGTTTTACTCAGGACTAGAGAAGGACCTTGGACCCTGCTGAGTCTGCTCAGGACTCAGGAGTTGAGCCACAGTGAAATATTCCTTCTCATTCCCCCAAATCCTCCAGGTGGGATGGGAGCAGYGCCTCCAGCATCCCTCTCATCCCTTTCCTCTCAGCAGATTTCACAGAATCCTGGAATGGGTTGGGTTGGAAGGGACCTTAAAGCCCATGCAGTGCCACCCCTGCCATGGCAGGGACACCTTCCACTGTCCCAGGCTGCCCCAAGCTCCAGGGGCAGCCACCCTCTGCATCCCTTGGATTAATTCCCACTCCTTGTTTCTCCMATATCCCCATCCAAGGTGAGCAGCTGTCCCTGGGAAGGACCTGCCTCTGGTTTCATGCTTTTCATCCAAAATTCCCTATTCCTGAGCATTTTCTGCCCCCCAAGTCCCAGAATCTTTTCTAGCCTGGAAAAATCTTTTCTCCATGAAGTCCGGAGTGATTCTAACACAGAAATGCTTCCCTGAGAGCACAGCCGTGGTCAGGAGCCCAGCAGTAAATCCCACTGCACACATCCTGTCTGTCCCTGCCTCCTCCCTGCTGGGAGCTCAGGGAAGGAGCCTCAGTCCTGGCTCCAGAGCAGGAAAGAGGCAGCACCAGCTCTGTTTGGAAAGGAAACTCTGGGAAGGACTTGGCCATGCCAGAATTCCCCTCTTGGTTCCAGCCTCAGACACAAACTCTGCTCTTTGAGCRCAGAACCCCAAACCCGAGTGCAGAATTAAACTCAGATTTTTGCCCTGGCTTTGGAGCAGTTTTCCCTTTCCCTAAATTGGGCACCTTCTCATTTTGGGGCTGCCAATCTCTGCCAATCTCAGCACCTGAACCTGCAGCCCCAGGTTCCTCAATGCCCCTGGAAATTCCCCTGGAAATTCCCAAACAAACTCAGGGTTGCCATCAGGCAGAAAGCAGAAAGCAGCAAGGGCAGATGGATGTGGGAGCAATCCCACAGGAGCAGAGGGAAGGGCTGGGAACTGCCCAGAGGTGGAGACAGAAATCACAATTCCGTGTTCTGTTGGATTTGGGGCAGCTTGGCTGCCTCCTCCTCAGCCTCCTGGCAGCTGGGATGAAGCCAAAAGGGTTAATTCCAAATATTCTGGCCAAAAGAAAGGTGAGGAAAACTCAGAAAAAGAAGAAAAAGAGAAAGAAAAAGAGGGAAAAGAGGGGGAAAGAAAAAGAAAAAAAATAGAGAAAGAGGTAAAAAGAAAAAATAATAAAAAATTTAAGAGGAAGAAATGAAAGTGAAAGAAAAAGGAAAATTAAAAAAAAAGGGGAAAGGAAAGGAAAAAAGAAAAAAAGAAAAAGAAAAAGAAAAAGAAAAAGAAAAAGAAAAAGAAAAAGAAAAAGAAAAAAGGAAAAAGAAAAAGAAAAAGAAAAAGAATAAAAGAAATGAAAAAAACCCAAACAGAAAGGAAAGAGAAAAAAGGAAAATAAAAAAGGGGGAAAAGGAAAATAAAAACAAAAAGACACAATAAAAAGAAGGAAAAGGAAAAGGAAGAGGAAAAGGAGCTTTTGAGCAGCCTGGCTGCCTCTTCTTCAGCATTCTGGCAGCTGGGATCAGGCCACAATGGAGCAAAAGGCTCCAAATATTTTGGCCAAAAGAAAGGTGAGGGAATTTGGGAACTAGTCCACTCCTTGGTTTGCTTTGCTTTCCTTGCTGTGGCTTTGCAGTGGAACAGAACCAAAGCTCATCCATCATTCCTGCTGGGAATGGGTTCCAGAAAAGGCTTCACCCCACTGGAGTCCCAGTATTTCATGGCCCTGTTATTTAATATTTTAAACACTGAAATCATCAATTCCAAAGGAAATATTGCAGCATTCCCAAAAGGAAACCCTTCCATTATTTCTGGCTGAAAGAGTCACTGCCAACAGGGAATGGAATCAAATCTGCACTTTGGGGATGGAAAAGGTTTCCATGGAAGAATTCCAATTGGTGAAGTCTAAAGCAGTTTGGGAAAGCTTTTCCCAAAGCATCACTGGGGTGTTTCCCTTAAGGACACGGAGCCCCAAAAAGTGCCACAGCAACACTTCAGCCCCTCTGGAAAACTGACACGGCTCCAGCAGCTTTGGCAGCAATTCCCAAGTATTGCCCTGTGCAGAGAGCAGCTAAACCCTCATTGCAAACCCCTCCAAAAATCTGAATTTTACCCTGGAGCTGCACTGTGAGAGCTCATTCACTCTGGCTGAASGTTCATCCATAACACCACAGGTGATGCTGGGACTGGAATTCCCCTGGATTTGACCTCCAGGTAGGTCCTGGCACGTGGGACAAGCTCTGTTCTGTATTTGGTGTCCCCAGGCTGCTGTCCCATTGACCTGGTGTCATCCCAGGCTGTCACACCCAGAGAATCCCAATTAATCRGGCTGGAAAAGGCCTCCAGACCACCAAGTGCAGCCATCAACCAGCCACACTCACCAGGAGCTCTGCCTGCTGCAGCTGCCAGAGCCTTCCTCCCRCAGCTGGAGCTGCTCCTGGGCAGGGCTGGAGCACTGGCAAAGCCAGAGAGCTGCTGCAGGGCCAGGGTGACACTGCCACAAATCCCCATCCTAAACCCCAGCAGGGCTCCTTTAGCCCCTGCCCTGCTGGGGTGGGGCTGCACCTTCCTAAAGGGAAGGGATTTTAGGAATAATTATTGCAAATGAACCTCCAAAAGTCTCATGTGCAGCCACGAGCCCTCTCCACTGGGATGTGGTGGCTAAAGGTCCCCCAGTCCTGGGGTTTTCCTGAGCCAAGAGCAGCAAACTCATTGCAAACCCCTCCAAAAATCTGAATTTTACCCTGGAGCTGCACTGTGAGTGCTCATTCACTCTGGCTGAAAGTCCATCCATAACACCACAAGTGATGCTGGGACTGCATCAAGGAGGGGACTGGAATTCTCCTGGATTTGATCTCCAGGCAGGTCCTGGCACGTGGGACAGGCTCTGTTCTGTATTTGTTGTCCCCAACAGTACAAAAAACAGGCCCAGACTGATTTCCAACCAAAGAAATCAGGGAGAGGAGCTGGAAAGGCAGTTTCAGATATCCACCTCTGGAAATGTAAAGGGATAATTGGAAATGTAAAGGGATATTTGGAAATGTATAGGGATAACTGGGAATGTAAAGGGATAATTGGGAATGTAAAGGGATCAATGGAAATGTAAAGGGATAATTGGGAATGTAAAGGGATCAATGGAAATGTAAAGGGATAATTKGAAATGTAAAGGGATAAATGGAAATATAAAGGGATAATTGGAAATGTAAAGGGATAAATGGAAATGTAAACGGATATTTGGAAATATAAAGGGATAATTGGAAATGTAAAGGGATAATTGGAAGCTGCTCACTGATGGGAACAAATTCAGTCTCGTGATTTGGGGACTTGGTTCCTGAAGGAGACTCAGTGGAACCTGCCAGGTCCCAGGGATATGGAGAGACCTGCAAGGACTCTCCCAATTCTGCAAATCCAGAGGGAATTTCCACTTCCAAAGTACTTAACAGCAGATGTAGGAGAAGCTTTCTTGGGTTTCTTTTTCCTCTGTTTACCTTTTGCAGAAAATAGGAAAAACTGTTGTACTATAAACCTTGAATCCTCCAAATGTTCCAGGAGAGTGATTGAAATATTTGCATTTCTGTCCTGTTTGGTTGTTTGAACGAAGCTGCAATTTCTGCACATCAAAGGCCCATTAGAATAAAGCCTCCCTGAGAACAAATCCCTGTTCTCTCTCTGTGTGCTGTGTACCTGAAAGCAGCCCTTGAGAATTCCATTGGAAAAATGTGTTGCAGGCAAGCACAGACAATCCAGCTTGGAAGGGATTGCTTTTCTTGCAAGCTTTAGTGACACTTTCAGTAATACTGAAGAACTCATTTATTTTCATTTCCTACCTTTTGCTAACATATTTTTCTCTTTTTTTCCCCTCCTTTTTTTGTCCCATCCCAAAAGCAGGAGCTTGGCAGCTCTTCCTCTGGTGGAATGAAAACAAACATTGCTGGAATGAGGAAGAGAAATGAGATTTCGGCTCTTTGCTGGTGCTGACTGCTTGGACTGGGACACCAAAAACCAGCATTGTTATTTTACTGCCTGCAGATGATCAAATCCATCTGGGTGAGGCAGCAGTTGGCAGAACCCCCTTGGGGAGCTCCTCCAAGGTTTAACAGTGTCTGAAGGCACTGTGGAGTAGATGAACTTTAAATCCTCCCCAGGTTACATTCCCAGATTCTGGGAGCAGCCCCAAAGCCTCTGTGTGCATCAAACACCAGAGAAGGGGAACCCGAACCTTTCTGGCTCTGGCTCAAGATGACCCCAGCAGGTGCCCAGGTGGCCAAAAGCATCGTGGGCTGTATCAAAAACAGAGTGGGCAGGGCAGGGATTGTTCCCTTTGTCCCCCTTTGTCCCCCTTTGTCCCCTGTGCTGGCCCTGCTGAGGTCCTCGAGGGCTGTGTCCAGTCCTGAGCCCCTCAGGATGGGAGAGCCCTGAGGGCCTGGAGCCCCAGGAGCAGCTGAGGGAGCTGGGCAGGGGCTCAGCCTGGAGCAAAGGAGGCTCAGGGGGCCCTTGTGGCTCTGCACAGCTCCTGCCAGGAGGGGACAGCCGGGGAGGGTCGGGCTGTGCTCCAGGGAACAGGGACAGGAGCAGAGGGAACGGCCTCAGGCTGGGCCCAGCCCTGGGGGCAGCTCTGGGTGCTGTGTCCAGCTCTGGCTCCTCAGCACAGCAGGGACAGGAGCTCCTGCAGCGGGGCCAGCTCAGGCTGTGAGGATGAGGAGGGCCTGGAGCATCTCTGTGCCCAGGAAAGGCTGAGGGAGCTGGGGCTGCTCAGGCTGGAGAGGAGCCCCAGCTGAGAGGGGCCCTCAGCCCTGGGTGTCCCTGTGTGCAGGGAGGGGCAGAGCAGGGCCCGGGCTCTGCTCCAGGCCCAGCAGTGGCAGCAGAGCCACGGGCAGGGCCTGAGCCCAGCRCTGCCCCTGCCCAGGAGGCACAACTTCTGCCCTGGGCAGGGCCCAGCCCTGAGCAGGCTGCCCAGGGAGGGGCTGGAGTCTCCCTCAGCGGGGATACTGCAGAGCCCTGTGCACACAGTGCTGTGCCCTGTGCTCTGGGATGGCCCTGCCTGAGCAGGGAGGTGCCACCAGGGACCCTCTGGGCCCCTTCCAGCCTGGCATTTGGGATTCTGGGATACCCAGGAGAAACAAGAACTACATCAGGATTGCCATTCAGTGTGTCACAGATCACAGACTTTGGGATGGAGATAAGRCCACCAAAAGTGAGTGGCAGGGAAGGCTCAGCACAGCACAAAGGCTGCTCCTCCCTCCAGCACCTGGGCTGGAAACCAGCCTGGCTCATCCCAGTAAAACCAGAGGTGGATTCCATCACATCTCCCATTTCCCAAGTGCTTGTTCCCATCCAGATGGATGCACTGAACACCAGAGCTGCCTTCAGAGGCTGTTTTGTGCTTGAGAAGGAGGCAGCAAAGCTGCCAGCACTCAGGCTCTTCAGAGGGCTGCTTTAATTAACTGGTGTGATCTCAAAGCTGAAGGACTCCTGACACACAATTACAGGGCATTGTCTGAGCTGGAAAAAGCTGTGTAACCCTTGCCTTTATCATCATCTCACTCCTGTTCACTCAATACCTCCAAAATACATCCCATGGTCACGTTTCAGTGGCCACTTCCCTATCTGCTGGTCCTTGGAACAAATGAGTGTTTCTAAAAATACCAGGAAATCTCAGAACCTGAGCACACAACCAAGCACAGAGGCTGCAACTGCATTTCAGAGCTGACGTTAAAATTCCGGTGTGCTATCTGAACTCTGGAGAAGTCCCCCTTAAGCTCTGCTTTGGAGGAGATAATTTATGCTGGGCCATCCATCTCTGTCTGGGAGGCAGAGCCACACCTGAGGTGGGGACAGCCTTCCCCAGAGTGCTGAGGTGACACAGGCAGCTTGTCTGGGTGGCTTGAGGTGCTGAACCATGGAAAATCCCTGGGAAAGGTGCTGCCAGGATACAGGTGAGGGCTGCAAAATCCTCCAGCMGGTGTTGGAGCCTCTTCCAGCTCATCCTCCCCACAGATGCACTCCTGGAGTGCCTGTTCTCCGTGGGTTCCACCATTCCCTCCTCTCCTGCCCCACCACACAGGGAGATCCTTGTCCCCCAGGGACCTGGGGCCATCTCCTCCCACGCCCCAGCTTTGAGTCATTCCTCATTTATTCCCTTTCTCTCACACCAGCCTCGAGCTGCCCCTTCCATCCTCTTCTCCAATTCCCTCATTCCTTCTCTGCTGCATCTCATGCACAGCGCCAATCCCTGCCTGATTCCAAACACAAGAATCCCTGCCTGATTCCTGAATCCCAGCACAAATCCCTGCCTGACTCCAAACACAGGAATCCCTGCCTGATTCCCTGCCTGATTCCCAGCCTGATTCCCCAATCCCTGCCTGATTCCCCAATCCCTGCCTGATTCCCAGCCCCAATCCCTGCCTGATTCCCCAGTCCCTGCCGGATTCCCCAATCCCTGCCTGATTCCCCAGTCCCTGCCGGATTCCCCAATCCCTGCCTGATTCCCAGCCCCAATCCCTGCCTGATTCCCCAATCCCTGCCTGATTCTCCAATCCCTGTCTGATTTCCCAGTCCCTGCCGGATTCCCCAGTCCCTGCGGGATTCCCGGCTGCCCAGAGCTCCGGTGCCATTCCCGGCGCTCCCCCGGATCCAGCAGGGATGGGCAGGGCAGGCTCGGCCCGGACACGCCTCTCCCTTCCCCGCTCTCCCCGACCCCGGTGGGAGCCGGGCTGAGGACTCAGCCCCTGGGCAGGTGGGGATGGAGCCTTCAGCCAGGCAGGGTGAGCCCYGCAGGGGATGAGGAGCCACTTTGCGGAATTTTGCGAAAGTGGAGCAGGAGCYGTCCCCGTGAGCCGCTGTCCAGCCCGGGGCCTCTGGGCACAGGAGATGCGGCTCTGCTCGGAGCACAGAGCTGGGCTGCTCCCAGGGCACTGTGCTGCAAACAGAGCTCCTTCCCGGCCCCAAACCTGGCCAAATATCCCAAATACCCCAGAGCCCCTTCCCTGCCACAAACCTGCCTGAATATCCCAAACAAATATCCCAGAGCTCCTTCCCTGCCCCAAACCTGGCTGAATATCCCAAACAAATACCCCAGAGCTCCTTCCCTGCCCCAAACCTGGCTGAATATCCCAAATACCCCAGAGCTCCTTTCCCTGCCACAAACCTGTCTGAATACCCCAAACAAATACCCCAGAGCTCCTTTCCCTGCCACAAACCTGCCTGAATATCCCAAATATCCCAGAGCTCCTTTCCCTGCCACAAACCTGGCCAAATATCCCAAATATCCCAGAGCTCCTTTCCCTGCCACAAACCTGGCTGAATATCCCAAACAAATACCCCAGAGCTCCTTTCCCTGCCACAAACCTGGCCAAATATCCCAGAGCTCCTTTCCCTGCCCCAAACCTGCCTGAATATCCCAAAGACAGAGGGGTTATTAATAATCCAGCCCCGAGCACACGCGTAAGCAGAGCCCCACGCTGGATGCAGAGTGATTTATACACAAAGCAAAATAGATCAGTCTCACGTTGCTGGAAAAGGACACCAGATGCCTTTGACGTCACCTAAATTATCTCTATTTTTAAAAGTTACTCTTTCCCATTTGCTGCCAACTCAGAAAGTCCAATTTGCCAAGCTAATCTATCGAGTGGGGATGAAGATTTCCAAAGTTGAAGTATCAGTCTCTTAGCAACCGTAGTACTCTTTGTATTAAAGTCAGCCCAGGCGTCTCCTGGAGCCTTTTCTGCACCTAATCAGTAAATTCCCATTAAAGACACAATATTGGAGAAACGTCACTTAGGATCCAGGATCCATCTAAACACATCAGGTCCGTGCTCTCTCTGCTCACAGGGATATTTATAGCAGGGAGACATGTCAGGGAAGGATGTGGCATCTCTTATTCATGCAAAGGACTGGATAAGAAATGAGAATGTAGGAAAAAAAAAAAGGTGCAGCAAGAACTGATAAGAAAAACAACATAAAATCATGGAGAGAACTTCTTCCAGCTGGGTCTGCTTCAAGTTGGTGGCCTTTGGGTGGTGGGAAGGGGTGAGAGAAAAGCAAAGCTCCCTTTCCATCCTGCTCTGCTTCCAGCCCGGTGTTTGGAGCCATTTGATGCCTCCCTTTCTCCAAGCCTTCCAGAGTTCTGGAAAGGGCTTTTGCCTCCCACATCCACATCTGCTTCTCCCAGCCCAGCACAAAGCTCTGACTGCTGGGAAGCTCCCCCTGCTAACACTCCCAGGTGCTCTGCAGAAAGCTGCTGGAGAAGGTGACACTGTTTTGGATGGAGAAGGGGTGACACAAAGCCACTTCTCTGTCCTGTCCCTGTGGAGCTCCTGCTCAGCAATTCTGGCCTTTTCTTTTCACAAATGCAATAAAAACTTCAGAAAGAAATGGAAGCACAACTCCTGAGTCACTGTTTCAGTACAGATGGCCTAAAGATGGTTCCTTATCTCTCTAAAGATGGCTCCCTCTCTCCTTGCCTCCCTGCAGGCTCTGTGCTGAGGCCATGCCCTGTCCCTCTGTGCCCAGCAGCAGCCTGGGCTGTCCCCAGCCTGCTGAGATGGGAGCAGGGCCAGGGCCAGGCTCTGCACGTGGGGATCAGAGCACAGGGATCAGCACTCTGGGATTTAGGCACTGCCCCGTGCCCATGGCTGCCTCCCACAGCCTGCTCATGGATCACACCAACCCTGGTGGCTGCAGCTGGCCAAGAGTCAGGGCAAGGAGACATTTCCTGCTCCTGGAGCCATTGGAATTGGGCCTCTGGGCTGACAGGAGCAGGAGCAGCTCTGAGCTGGGCWGTGCCCTTCCTGCAGCCACCCCACAGCCCAGCCCAGGGCAGGGGTGGCCAGAACCACATCCCAGTGCACACAGGTGTGACTGTCACAGGTGAGCTCCAGGTGAATGTTCTGGAGCAGCCTTGGATGGGAGCAGGATCCTGGCAAGCAGCCCTGGAGTGAGCACCAGGCACTCCCCACAGCAACAGCCACAGCTCCCAGAGCTTTGGGACCTCTCTGTTCCTTATCTCCCAACAGACAAGAAGAAAAGGAAATCAATTCCACCTCTCCTCTGCTCCGGCTCTGCTCCAGCTCTCCAAGTACTGCTGACCCTATTTCCAGAGTGCTCTCCAAAGCATCCCAGGAATGACTCCATTATTGCCTGGATTGTTATTTATGACAATGTGGGGATTGCTCTGCACTCAGGGGCACAAGAAAGAGAGGCCTTTTAGCGCAGAGCAGCTTCCCCTTTCCACCAGCTGGATTATTCAGGGTGGGTTTGCTCCCTGGCACATGAAAAATGCTGGGAAATGATCCTGAGCTGGGTGTGCAGCACCTGACTGCAGAGGCACTGGGAGCAGCCAGTGTGACAGGGAGCTGTGGCACTGCCAGGGACACTGGGAGCAGTCACTGTGGTATTTTCTGGGGTCCTCCGTGGCAGGAAGGAATGAATCTGACTCCATGTTCTTAGAAGGCTATTATTATTATTTTATTCTTTCTTTTTTTTAATATTATTATTCTGACTCAATGTTCTTAGAAGGCTATTATTATTATTATTATTATTATTATTATTATTATTATTATTATTATTATTATTATTATTATTATTATTATTATTATTATTATTACTCCATGTCCTTAGAAGGCTATTACTATTTTAAGATACTATATCATATTAAAGAATGCTATACTAAACTATACTAAAGAATAGGGAAAGGATCCAGACAGAAGGCTAAAAGATACTAATGAAAACTCATGACTGCTTCCAGAGTCCMAACACAGCTGATGGTGATTGGTCATTAAGTCAAAACAATTCACATGAAACCAATGAAACAATCACCTGTTGGTAAACAATGTCCAAACCACATTCCACAGCAGCAATACACAGGGGAAGCAAATCAGATAATATTGTTTTCATTTTTCTTTGAGGCTTCTCTGCTTCCCAGGAGAAAATCCTGGTGAAGGGATTTTTCCAGAAAATGTGATGGTGACAGTCAGTGTGACAGGGAGCCATGGCACTGCCAGGGACACAGTGCAGTGCTGCAGCAGCAGGGCCACTACAGCCTCAATACAGATATTCAATATATCAATGTATCCCCACAATGTCCATGCACAGTATGAGCACAGACACAGACTCTAAACCTTTTGGTCTGCCTGGAATACAAAGTGGAACTGGTCCCACCTTAAAATTCCATTGGATTTCCCCAGGCAATAATGGAGTTGGTTGATAAAATGACTCTGGAAGTATTTCTTGCAAATATGAATCGATTTAGATTGATAGGAAATAGAGCCAAGCCCACATGACTGCCCTTGGCAGCCTGGCCATTAAATCCATAATTCAATTCCAAGGAAACCCAGCCCTGGTCTGGATTTCCAGCACAAAGGAAGCAACTGCAGGAAGGGCAAGAATCCAGCAGCAATCCCTTTCTCCCAGAACTGCTGGGGCTGTTCCAGGGGGGCACAGCTGCCCTCCCTGCGAGGGGATCCTGCTCCAACGCCTGGATTCAGAAGTTTTCTCCAAAAACATCTCAGGAGAGAGGGGGATTGTCTCCCTAAAGAAGCAGTGAGAAGGGAGCAAAGTTCCTAAGTCAGTTCAGGGGGAAAACCCAAAGTTTCTGTTACTTTCCCACTCCTCTCAATGGAAGCAGCTTCTCCCTCAAAGCAGAAACTGCTGCTGGGAAGCAGCTGCTGCTTCCAGAGGCTCCCACATCCCTCTCAGCTGATCCCACTGTGCTGGCCAGAGCCTGCCTGTTATCCTGGAGACACTGATCAGCACCTCCAGAGCTCAGGAAAAGCTGCTGTGAGTTCTGCAGGTTGCCAAGAGCTCCAGGGGACTCCACAGTGGCCAAGGAATAACAAGGAGCAGGGAAATCCCAGCTGTGCTCCTTCCACAGGCTGAATCCCTGTGCCAGCTGCCTGTGGAGAGGGACTGCAGATCCAGGAGGCATCCTGGACACGGAGGATCTGCTCCAGGACCTCCCCAGGCCATCCAGGCCATGGGGGAAGGATAAAAGCAGTTCCTTGTTCCTTGACTCCATCTGATATTCTCTCCAAGGGTCTTTTAGTAACAGCAGAGAAAAGCAAAACAGGAGCAAAAATCCCAAAGAGCCCTACTAGTTTCATGGAAACAGGGCTTCCTGAGCTGGAAAAATGCACAGGGACCATCCCAGTGCAGCTCCTAGCCCTGCACAGGGCAGCCCCAGGAATCCAGCAGGAATTTATTGCTGCAGCACATCATCCACTCCTTCCCATCCACTCCATCCCAGGTCCCAGCAGTGGCCTGGGAGTGCCCTCACACATTCCCTGTGCCTGCATGAAGCTCACTAGGACATTGTCCAAGGAATCAGGGATCACCCAGTGCCSCCCCTGCCACGGCAGGGACACCTCCCACTGTCCCAGGTGCTCCCAGCCCTGTCCAGCCTGGCCTTGGGCACTGCCAGGGCTCCAGGGGCAGCCCCAGCTGCTCTGGGCACCCTGTGCCAGGGCCTGCCCACCCTGCCAGGGAACAATTCCTGATTCCCAACATCCCATCCATCCCTGCCCTTGGGCACTGGGGAGTCCAGCTGGCTCCATCCTGCCCAAGAAAGGGCACTGAGGGCACCTGGGATGCCCAGCCTGGCCCAGGGACAGCTGCAGCTCTGCAGCTCCAGAGCAGCTCTGGCTCCAGGTCAGGGTAGATCTGATCCAGCCTCAAGGGCCCTTCCTCAAACAGCCCCAAGATCCCCACAAATGCTCCCATTCCCTGTCAGGATCACATCCACTTCAGTTTCCCCTGCAGGAAGGAGTCCCATGGATTACCCACGCCAGCAGTGCTGCTCCACTTTCTCCTCTCCCAAACACCTCCTCCAGCTCCATCTGACATTTGCAGCTCTGCTTCGGAGCAGACAGCCAACAACTGCTCCCTGTTCTCCTTCTCCACACCCTTCTCCCACTCTGCAGCCTGGATTTGCCACATCCTGGGCTCTGCTCAGCCTGGGAGCTTTGCTGAGCTGTCACAGCTTCTTGTCACCTGTCCCTCCAACGTGGCCCTTCCAGCCACTGCTGGACCCTCCGTGGCCACCAGAAACACGGAGCTGCCACCAGACCCTCACAAGAACCTGAGAGGAACAGTGGATTTGTCTTTCCAAACAAGCTGTGGGTCTGCTGGTAGATAAAACCAGCACTGGGGGATAAAAGAAACAATGGGAAGGATTCCACTGATTGATGAATGGAAAAAGAGATTTGCTTTTACAAATAAACTTTAGGTTTGCTGATAAACAAAATTAGACATTGAAAGATCAAAGAAACAATGGGGAAGAAAAACCCCTGTAAGAATTCCGTAAGAATTAAAAATTAAAAGGGAGGGTTATACATTAGAGGGAAATCTCTGGTATCAGGTGTTCTGGGAAGTGTGAACCTCTCAAATACCTCAGAAATGGGGAAAGAGAGAAGGGAAATGTGGCTGGAAATTGGGATAAAAAGGAGACTGCATCCTCCAAAAATCTGAGAGACATCAGTGGAATGCCTCATGGCCTCTCCCTTTATTGGAATAAAGCCAAAAAGAACTCCTCTGTCTCCTCTTTGGACACAAACCTCTGGTGTTTGTGGATTACTTTTCCTAACAAACCTCTCCCTGCTGCTGAGCCATGGGCAGGAGAAGAAAATAAAGAAACCTCCAGGCACCCACCCCAATCCCTGGAACACCTGAGGTGGAAATCCCACACTGCAGACTCCAGSACTGCTGGCAAAGCTCCCGTGGGCACAGGAGCTGCCCCAGTGCCACAGCCAGGAGCTGGGTCCCACCCCCGTGTCCCCCAGAAGGGACAGCTCCAGTGGGACAGGCCAGGATCTGCACTCCACGGAGCCAACATCAGTCTGCAGTGCCCTCACCATCCCAGCCAGGATCTGCACTCCA